>NJDC01009927.1:30021-41404 GCA_002245475.1 Calephelis virginiensis
ATACTCCTCGATTTCTGAAATAATAATAAATTAGTATGAAGGTATGTACACATATGTAAAATTACCTACTACGTTGTGTTAAGCACACAAATTGGGTCATACACCAAATAAACGCGATTTTGTTCATTCTTTTTACTTCACGTTGAGCAATTATAGCCTAATTTACGTTTTAACTTTTACCCCTCATCAATGAGGGTTCCCCCTTAGGTGAGCGAGATAAAAAGTAACCTTTGACCTTCCTTGGAACACCAAGTATCTATTTGAAAAATTTCGTTCCAATCGGTTCAGTAGAATCGAGGTCGGGATACAGATAAACAAACGAAAATTATGAAGAAATGCTAGAAAATGTTAAAAAAAATATAAAATAAAAAATGCTATAAGAGTATGCTGCTGCTTTTTTAGTCGTCTATACCTTTTTTTAATACCTTTAATGTACAGAATTCTCTCTTTACAGATTTGTAATATTCATAAATATAAAATTCTCAAGTCACAATGTTCGTTCACGTCCTCCTCCGAAACCTTTTGACCGATTCTCATGAATTTTGTGAGCATTTTCAGTAGGTCTGAGAATCAGCCAACATCTATTTTTCTTACTCCTAATTGATAAGGGTGACTAATCCCAATTTTTTACTAACAACACATTATAAAAATAGAAGAACAACGTTTGCCGGGCAGCTAGTAAGTATAGAGAATATAAGACATATAGATGTAGATTCTCCCTTTAGGTACACAAAAAATAAATTTACCAATATTAAACAGAAATTTAATATACTTAAGCGTGCGTATCTTATTGATTGCGTTATCCAGCGAAAACTGTAAGGAAACAGGTGTTGTAGAAAGGTATTAGGTACTTATTTACGTTGTCGTTATCTTCTTTCAACGCAAGTAATAGAAAGAGACAAAACACTGAGTACGCTATATCTGTTTGTACGCGACATTTTTATAGGCATTTGATCTATATTTTGGAATATTGTAAATAAAAGCCGCATACGTCTTAACTACTTTGGTATGTCTGAATTTTCACCTAACTCTAAAAAACTTTAAGTCGGATAATTATATAAAATTCAAATTCAAGTACTCCCAAAGTTAAACCCGCTATTATAGTGTTTATTACAGTGTGACACAGACTATAATAACAACTTTACTCCTACGTTAATCCAAGTTTATTAATAGGACGACATATGTGTAAGAATACCTTATTACTATTTTAACTTTAATGTGCGCTCGACCAAACTTCTTATTCACCTAATAAGCCTATTGTAATAGTCCACAATGCTTTATTATTTTCGCTCTCGCACGTTTTTCCTCGACACAGTTACGCCTGATAGGAAATAAGTCGAATGTTGTGAAAGAATGGTTAACTGGCTAATAGCGCGCCTATCAAGGTTTACCTATAACATAATGTCTGTTATAACTCATAAGTTATGACTTCTAGTTTTTGGTATTCCATGAAGAACTATTGAAGAAACTTCCTTAAGTCATAGACTTAAACTAATGTTAAATTTCTTCCTTAGTTTAAGTGTTGAGGTGAAAGAAGTGACAAGTACCCATCCAAAGATATTTAGTAATTCAGATAGACTCTTGATCTGGAAAATCTGGATTTTCTTCTGTTGGTTAAAATTTGCTAAAAAAGCCGCTTGAGCATAAAAACAATGATAAAGTGCAGGCCGATTTGCGGATAACACCTAGAAAATAAACTGTAAACTGGCTTGGTCGTTGGTACACGCCTACCTCCTGCGACTAACCGCGAGGCTCGGAATCGATTCCCGACGGGGGCAGGCATTTGTGTGATGAACATTTAGATGTCTGCTTTTCCGGCTCTGGGTGTTTATTAAATTTATTCTGGTTATCTATTTTAGTATGTCTATGTATTGGTATCGTTAACTGACACTCATAACACAAGCATATTATTTGCTTAGACTGGGAGAAAATGCTTTTTGGCATAAAGTTCGCCTTTGTACATTTATTTTAATGCAATAAAAACTTAAATAAATAAATATATACGTGTTACTAATAATCACTACATAGTATAAAATAAAGTCGCTTCCTCTGTCCCTATGTCCCTTTGTATGCTTAAAACTTTAAAACTACGCAATGGATTTTTATGCGATTTTTTAATAGATATAGTAAGATTAGATATTGTAGGGTAAGGTTTATATGTATATTGTATACCCATGTGATGCCGAAGCGGGCCGCTAGTAAAATATATTCTAGTGCTAAAATACGCAGCATTTGATACCTCTACAAACTTCGTGAGGGACTTGGCATGAAGATACATTTGTGTACCGCTTGAACCGTTAACCTTCTCTTTTCGGGTCAACTTAAGTCAGATCGAAGCACCTGTTTGTTGTTTTTGCATTCATCAGTGTTTATATTATGGTCATCAATCATTATTTGCAAGGGTTTGACGTTTCGCCATTCGTAACTATGGAAAGTTGGATTTTATCAATCGACATTTTTTATATTGTCATTACGTATCCTTTTATGGCAAGGAATGAAATCTTTATGTAATGTTAAAGTTAACGTTAAACTACATTTTTGTTTTCTTACTTGTATTCATATCAAATTATATTTGATATGACTTACTTCGTCCTACTTACGTCATTTAGCCAAAATCGTATAGTCTAAGATCCGAACTTAGTTCGACCTACACCGAACTAGTAAAAGCATGAACCTTATCTTATAATAAATTTAGTATAATAGAAAACATATTACAATGGTATCGCCTCTGTGGTCTAGCGGTTCAGTTGTCGGAATTGACTGCATGAGGTCCCGGGTTCGAATCCCGGGTCGGGGAACAAAAAGAAAATTGGGTTTTTCCAATTTTCTAATAAAAAAACGTTGCTCGGGATTGGATATGTGCCCGGTTGGCGATAGGCTTGCCACCTATCATACTGTGGGACTTAGTATCTTCGGCTAATCGTGGGTGCCTTGGTTGTGCCTCTGCCTACGTCTTCGGGTATATGGGCGTGAAGATACTTATTAAAATGGGTTACCTAAAAAAACTTAGACAAATCATTTTTTTGGTAAAAAAAAAGGTTTTTCACTCAATAGTGCAATATTAAGATAAAAATATTTTTTTACCCGACTTAAAGCTTAAGACTTAATAATAGAAAAAAAATCAACATAAAAGCAGTTTCATTGCAAACGTTGGCAAAGACATTTTTTTAAGATAAATATTCTAAAGGAATGTATAGGCAACCTATTTTTAATATGAGTTCTAATACAAAATATGTTTCATTATATTAGCAGCTCAGTGAGTTCAACGTAGATTCGGCTCTTCTACTAACAGTTTATTTGTGTCAAGTCAGTCACTTTCTTAACGAGTTCGTTAGGTTTTTATAAGGTAACAAAATAATAAATGACTAATACATATTTTTAGTATTTACAGTGTAAATATAAGCTATATTTCATCAAAATCAATTAAGTAAAATCAGTTTTATATTAATTTTCGAAAGATAAAAGATAAATCTACATACCGAATGTGTTTCTTGATTCCGGAGTTAGTTAAACAAGTTTTTAGAGGATGTTCTATTACATATATTCTACTGTTTACATAAAAGTTTGGTTTCAGAGGTACTGGTAAGATATCTGTGAAAGATATCCATACAATTGAAACACTGAGACAAAGTTTTGTTAAGTAGTTTTTTTCTTTATGTTTAAGCATTAGCGTTAGTATTTACCATGAGTCAAATTCAAATTTGCATTAAGTTATCCGAATTACCGAATCTGGAATTAAATTATTCGCCTCTGTGGTCTCTGTGGTGTTGGATTTGACTTCATGAGGTGCCAAGTTCGATTCCCGGGTCGGGAAACATAAAGAAAATGTGATTTTTCCAAATTTCTAATAAAAACAATTATGCTTGGGAAAGGATATGTACCCGGTTGGCGATAGGCTTCGTGCTACTTAGTATCTTCGTCTAGCCGTGGGCTTCCTGGTTGTGCCTCTGTTTAACTCTTCGGGGAAGATACTAAAATTAATCACTGGTTGTCAAAGTCATGTCACAGTCTTAAGTAAAACGGTAGCCTTACACAAGCTTCTTTATTGAAATTTGGCGGGAATGAGAAAATACGCGATGCAGTTATTCTATTGAACAAAATTGTTCAAAATGCCAACAAAATTGACTAATTTAACTTAGTGTAAACACGAAATTCAATAATTACAGAAAAGTACGACCATTTTTTCTTTCAATGGCGCCAAAACTTCATTTTGTTAGTCACAACTTCTTTTGACAATTGGATTTGTAACATGTTGCAGCAAAATGAGATTTATATGTTCCACCTTAGCAAGATGATCCGTATGATATTCGTCTGCCAATTCATTATACAACACCAATCGAATTTTATTCGGAATTCAGATAACATTCGCTTATTCGGATTGCAGAATTCGGATTTCTCAATATTTGAAACTGAGCTAGTTTAGACCGTAGCCTGTAAATTACATGCACGAAATGTTAAGCCCAGTTGAATGTTTGATCTATGTGTAAACCTAGGTCAAAAGCGTTTACCAACGCAAAGCAACGTGATGAATGTTACTATGAAGCCATGTATGTCTATGACCTTAAACGTTGCTGTATCTCTGATTTTTTTATGTTCAAAAAGTATTTTCACGTCCATATCCCATAAGAGGTACGTAGATTATAATAAATAAATAATAAATGTACCTGGACAAGTTACACAAATTGAATCTAACCCCAAAGTAAGCAAATTATATGCTTGTGTTATGGGTGTTAGTCAAAGATACTAATACATAGAAATACTTAAATAGATACCAGAATAAATTTAAACACCCAGACCCGAATATGCAGACATCTAAATGTTCATCACACAAATGCCTGCCCCCGTCGGGAATCGAACCCGAGCCTCGCGGTTGATCAGTGTAGTTAGGCGTGTACGCTAGCCACTCGACCAGAAATATACCTTTGTTCTGAGTCCGCTGACCTATGTATCTATTAGCTTAAATGATATGGTACTTCTGATTTTTTATGTTTAAAAAGTATTTTCACGCCCATATCCCTGAGGTAGGTAGATCTGGTCATGACCAAAAATACACAATTGTTGTTCTGAGTCAGCTCAGTAGAATAGACCATCTGCCTTCCTAGCAACTCGTAACAGACGTGCACAGGTTAAATAGATCAATACTAATAAAATCACTGGTGTTAGATTGCTGTGCAACTTGTCTGGGTAGGGATCTACCGCCTTACCTATAGTTGCCGTCATCATGACAATGTCATGTTCTAATCTCGAGGGAAGGGTAACCGTTAGACTTGCATGTTAGGATTAACATCCTAAGCCACAGGACAGCTACGAAATTATAACATACTAGCTTTCTGCTAGCGGCTTCGCCCGCGTGAAATTTGGTTATATCGCGCCAATTCCATTTATTTTGTCCCAAGAGAGCACTTAATCGGGATAAAAAGATTCTATCATCTAAGTCAGCTCATACCCTGTCTGTATATCAAATTCCATCCAAATCTGTTCAGTAGTTTCTGCGTGATTGACGAACAAACATCTAAACATCCAAACAAACAAACTTTCACATTTATGATATTAGTGTGATAATATGGTGTCTATAGGCCTTATCGTCTCTTACCAACAGGAGACCCATGTGCTTCTTTGCTAATTGTTCACATAATAATATTTCGCATTCTTATCAATATGTATTTAAGCGCACTTCGGAATTGTGAAAAGAGTATAAAGTGTAATTTTACTCTTTTCACACTTTATACTTTTATTTTTAAATTGGCTGACCTAATCTAAATTTAAGCGAAATGATTAAATATGTTATAACAACTCTATAAAGATATCTTTAAAATACATTCGGATTTCCGAAGCCTGACGAATATAGCCGAAGCGCATAATTTGAATAGCACTACTGTGCGAGTATGTCAAGCGTGATCTTATAATGTTAGTTCAATAAACGCACTGACACAGATTCCGATATATTTTTCTGTATGTGTATCATTACCAGTGCATCTGTAAAAGGTTAATGTTACGTGTAATAATGGTTTTGCATAATACGATCCGTTATTCGGAACAGAAATTTGTTTTTGTCCTTTTACCGTATTACAGCAATAAAATTCGAATCTTTAAAGTACGTACCTTAATACGAATTTTTTTTTTACATTGCAACATAATTGCTTTTTTTAGCCGTTATATTTTATTTATCAAACGTTATCAACATTGTTTATGTTCATATTTTTAAATGAAGAAACACTTGTACTATTTTAAGTATCACTTATAATTTATTATTTTATAAATAGCCTACCGGTTTCACTTATGAAAGCAACATCAGGGCTACAACTTAAATTACGAGTAGTAGTTTCAAAAAATAATAAATTATAAGTGATACGTAAAACAGTGCAAGTGTTTCTTCACTTAAAAATATGAATATTTGGAAGTTTTACAAAGCGCTGACGATGGAAAATATAAAAAAAAAAACATTGTTTATAATAAGAAATGCAGTTATGCGCGTAGTTGTCTTCTGTGGTAAAATAGACCATAACGTCTCCACTCTGATAACTCGTAAGAGACAATCGCCTCTGAGGTCTAGCGGTTCAGTTGTTGGACTTGACTGCCAGAGGTCCCGGGTTCAAATCCAATTTTCTAATAAAAAAAAACGTTGCTCGGGATTGTGCCCGGTTGGCAATAGGCTTGCCACCTATCACATTGTGGGACTTAGTGTCTTCGGCTAGTCGTGGGTGCCTTGGTTGTGCCTCTGCCTATCTCTTCGGGAATATGGACGAAAGATACTTTGCTTTAGCTGAGAGTTTAGGCCTGTTAACATGCAAGATAATATATTACTATTATTAATAATAGCTTTCACACACAAGGATCAAACAAAATTGGTTCAACGAGTGAAAAGCTGGGAGGGATTTAAAAGATAAAGAGGAACTGTGGATCTACTCTTTTATATGGCTCTGTTGGAAAAAGTATCTTCACGCCCGTATCTCCAAAGATTCTAACAGAGCTACAATCAGTTCGAACCGGTTCAAATATTTAGATAACATTAAATTTGAGCCAGAGCTCAAGTCAAATATTCGTACGCTTCAATTAAAATGTTTTGAACTGATGACTATTTTCTGTGATCGGTGACTAAACAAGTTTTATTCGTTGGCTGATATTTGGTTTGGCTTGAGCGACAGTCCACAATCATGATTTTTGTTGAAGTTGATCTGAACTGCGAGCCGGTTCGCAGCTCCGGTTCAACTCGTGAGCTGATCTGCGATTGACGCGTTTTGTTGTGCTACCCATGTCTTCCCCCACTAGCTAAAGACACTAAGCCCGCGACGTGATTGCTGGTAAAAAATACACTATACTTCACCCTTACCCAATTCCGGGCAAAGATGGATTTTTTAAATTTAATTTTTTTTTTCCCCCGATCTGGCAACATTAACTACGTATTATCAATTTATTTTACACAAAAATCCTACTTACTCTTTTCAAGTTTTCACGGTAAATTATATAAGTAATTACATTCACGCCCATATCCCCGGAGAGTTAGGCAGAGGCACAACCAGGGCACCCACGACTAGCCGAAGACACTAAGTATCATAATGTGTCTCATAACAATTTTTTTATTAGAAAATTAGAAAAAACACATTTTTTTTGTTGGCCGACCCGGGTATCGAACCCGGGACCTTATGAATTCGAGTGTTGACTTGGACTGCTAGACCACTGAGGCGATTTAGTAAATTACATCATACCCCGTGCTATCCCCTAAACAACCTCATCTCGTTAATGTGAAATCGTACTCGCAATTAAAATATTTAGGAAAGTTGTATACTTATTACAAAATTTGGTTACGTCTATTAGAAATTTAATGTTTTGAAAATGATAACGGATATCTCGACATAATGACTTCCGTATACGATTTCTTAAAAAAAATGTTGTCTGTAAAGTCGGTTTACCGACGATAGTTGAACGTGACAACGTCATAAGATCGGAGGCCGATTGTGCCTCTTTGTCGCTCGTTCCGCCCTCTCGCTTGCACTTCAAGCTTTAAATGGTACGCCTCAGAGCGAAGTAGCGCCGCATGAGTCATGTTTTTTGGTGCGTGCAGTGTCGGCTCCATCGAATTATAAGACGTTGTCACGTCAATAATCCTAAAATATGTTATAAAATAATTGTTACATAGGTTTCGCCATACTTTATTTTTAGTTGAGACAGTATATATACCTAACAAATAAATAGTATGTACATACCTATCTAATCGCCGCTGTGGTCTAGCTGTTCAGTTGTTGGACTTGACTGCGTGAGGTCCCGGGTTTGATTCCCGGGTCGGGCAACAAAAAGAAAATTTGGGTTTTTCAAAAAAATGTTACTCGGGGTTGGATATGTGGCCGGTTGGCGATAGGCTTGCCACCTATCACATTGTGGAACTTATTGTCTTCGGCTAATCGTGGATGCCCTGGTTGTGCCTCTCCCTATCTCTTTGGGGATAAGGGCATGAAGATACTAGTATACATACCCAACGAATTAAAGATAGGTATTGACTTAAGTTAGTTGTATTTTTAATTTGTTTACGCAGTTCAGTCTCGGTTTTGCCAAAAACTTCAGTAACGGATTCTTCGTTCAAATTACTTCAATGATTGATTTTCCTTGATTGGGGCAAAAGGCAGGAACATCTGTCGTCATAAGACCAGTACACAATATTCTGGCCGTTGGTAGCCTTATGACCATACGGCTACCAATTTTACCAATAGTGCTTTTAATCCTGATCATTCAATGACGTTTGAACGTTATATTAATACGCATTTGAAGCAGAAGGCAACTTATAAAAGCTAATATATAATATATTATCAGCTATACTTATGAAATAACATGTCCTTACCGACTGATTTATCATCTCCAAACAAAACCTGTTAGAGTTATAGCCATGAAATTTAGTAAGTAGGCCCACTAAGGACGAAATTTTGGAAATTCTAGGGGCCATCCATAAATTACGTCACGCGAATTATTCGACCCCTCCCCCCCTCCTTGTCACAGGTTGTCACATTTTTAGAACGCCGTCCCCCCTAATGTGACATCACACATTTTTCAAACTTATGCATGTATCTAAAATAATCAAAAGAAAACAGTTATTTTATTTTTTTTACTTATTTTTATTAAATAATCTTTAATAAAATCAACATAAAGTCAAATATTTCTGAGAATAGAACAAATAGAATAAGCGACAAGTAAGGAAAGTGGAAACAATAAGCAAGTAATTAATTAACTAAAGCTTGTACATTTTAGTGTCTCACTTGCATTACAACATGGCTCTAGGAATCCAATGTTGTTACGGAAGAGATAATCTTATAGCGAAAGTGCGAAATTATTAATAAATATAGATTAAGAATTATCTGTTCAAAGTTTTTTGTTCACATATAAATTTCGTGTTCTAGTATTTTATAATGTAACGTCACAAGGCTTTCGATCTCCCCCTGAACCTTATCACATAATGTCACATTAAGATGATACCCTCCCCCCCATTAACGTGTGACGTAATTTATGGATGGCCCCGTATCTCTAAGGACGTGAAATAGGGGTTAAAAGTTTGTATGAAAGAGCGTCATTTTTTAAGTTAAAAACATGAAACTTTATTTTTGAGCTACTTATTAAATTGAGTACATACGTATTTAAGCGTTTCTGGAAATTCTACCCTTAAGGGGGTGAAATAGGGGTTGAAAATATGTATGAAAATCCTTATTAATGGGGCTATAATTATAAATATTTTCAATTATTTATACGGGATACTCACGATCTCTTTTTATTTTATTTGCCGATATTTCGATAAAAAGAGATCCTGAGTATCCCGTATAAATAATTAAAAATGTTAATAATACAAGACGATTTAGGTTTAAAGTAAATATATTAACTGCCACGCGAGCAAAGGCGCGGGTAACATGTTCTTATAATTTCAAACGTTTAGTTCAATATCAGACAGCTGTTATTGAACTGGCTGATATTGAAAGCTGTTTTTATCTTATAACACTATCTAAATGCATATCGCCGGCGGTATTACGTAAAGTACAAAGTGTAATGGCGAGAAAAATACGTGCCTGTTATGAAAATCTACTTGTATACAAAACTTTTGTTCAATCTTTGAAATATATAATTATACGTACGACGATAATACATATTTGGTATCTTCAGCGTTGGCGCTTGGTAAAACTTTCAACCATTCACACTTCAAACGAAGAATTAATTGTACTGTTTTACGTATCACTCAAATTTTATCTATATATATAAAAATCAATTGCTGTTCGTTAGTCTCGCTAAAACTCGAAAACGGCTGAACCGATTTGGCTAATTTTGGCTTTGAATTATTTGTTTAAGTCCAGGGAAGGTTTAAAAGATAAGAAAAAGGGTAAAAAAGATGCGAGGAAACTAGGAAAAAAAAATTTCCCGTACAAACTGAACGGGTGGAACGAAGTTCGCCGGGAAAGCTAGTTATTTTATAAATAGCTTTGTTTTATAATAACTTATAATCTATAATTTCCTCATTGTGGTCCAGATCCGCTAGAATGGCTTCGTTTTCTCTTTGCAAGTGAGCTCGTAAAAGGCGAACATATTAAGTAAGTCATTACTAATAAGGTTAGAGTAAATGTTTAAAGGGGAAGGGTAATCGGTAGGCTTGCACTATTGGACTAACATCCCGGCCACAGGACAGGCCATTTACCTCCTACCATTACTAAATCCGTGAACTTGTCCACTGGTCGCTCATATAAAATATCATAAACCCTTTAAATATAAGAGCATCATCTTCAAGAAACTAAAGCATAAAACGTATGTCCCTGAAGTCGTTTTTTGTCATTTATTCTTGGACTACTTGCAAACCCTAATGATTTTTGGGTTGAAAACATGAGCTTATTTTTTGATATTTTGGAAACAAATAAAACCAAACTTTTTGTCATTATGTTTGTACTATTTAATCAAACAAGAAAAAAAATATCTATCAGAGCTTTATTTGTAAGATAATGTTATTCAGAGAAAAAAAAAACAATTGTGAGAGCTTATAGGCACGTTCTGGAACGTATTCTTTTATTTTGCCCGAGAGCTGCAAAAGTAGAGAAGGAACTATTACTAGACACATTTTTTTATGACATTGGAAGGCAAACAAGCAGACAGATTTCCCGATGGAAAGAAATTCACGCCGCCTAGAGACACCAAAGGTGGTAATGGTGCGTTGCGAACCTGAGGCCGGGCTGTTAGGCTTCGAGCGAAAGTAATATTACCCTCCAAACCGGAACATGTCATGACGTTATGGCGGCAGGATTGGCGGTGATACCAATCCGGGTGAGTCGCTGCGAATTTCTAACACCTAGTCAGATGTGACTGTGACAGTAACTCTGCCACCTAGTAGGATGTCACGGTGTTAGTGACGGTAAGCCTATGCTCG
>NJDC01009927.1:42570-59926 GCA_002245475.1 Calephelis virginiensis
TACAGATCCGCTAGAATGGCTTCGTTTTCTCTTTGCAAGTGAGCTCGTAAAAGGCGAACATATTAAGTAAGTCATTACTAATAAGGTTAGAGTAAATGTTTAAAGGGGAAGGGTAATCGGTAGGCTTGCACTATTGGACTAACAACCCGGCCACAGGACAGGCCACGCTTACCTCCTACCATTACTAAATCCGTGAACTTGTCCACTGGTCGCTCATATAAAATATTATAAACCCTTTAAATATAAGAGCATCATCTTCAAGAAACTAAAGCATAAAACGTATGTCCCTGAAGTCGTTTGCTAAAAATATAATTTTTTGGCATTTATTCTTGAATTACAGACAAACCCTAATGATTTTTGGGTTGAAAACATGAGCTTATTTTTTGATAATTTTGAAAACAAATAAAACCAAAACTTTTTGTCGTTATGTTTGTACTATTTAATCAAATAAGAAAAAAAGAATATCTATCAGAGCTTTATTTGTAGGATAATGTTATTCAAGGGAAAAAAACAATTTTGAGAGCTTATAGGCACGTTCTGGAACGTATTTTGCTCTAGAGCTGCAAAAGTAGAGAAGGGACTATTACTAGACACATTTTTTATGATATTGGAAGGCAAACAAGCAGACAGATTTCCCGATGGAAAGAAATTCACGCCGCCTAGAGACACCAAAGGTGGTAGTGGTGCGTTGCCAACCTGAGGACGGGGTGTTAGGCTTCGAGCGAAAGTAATATTACCCTCCAAACCGGAACATGTCATGACGTTATGGCGGCAGGATTGGCGGTGATACCGATCCGGGTGAGTCGCTGCGAATTTCTAACACCTAGTCAGATGTGACTGTGACAGTAACTCTGCCACCTAGTAGGATGTCACGGTGTTAGTGACGGTAAGCCTATGCTCGCATTTTACGAGCTGCCTGGCAGGAAGGCAGAAGGTTTATTTTACATAGGAGCCCGGACCACCACGAAGATGGCCTTTATCTAATAATAAAAACATTCAGGTTTAAAAACTTGTAAAAAGTAAATAAATTTTTTGCTAAAAATTTGTCTGGAATTTTTAGAACCTCAATTTAATTCATCACCCATTTAAATGAAATTAGCAAAACCTGATTTTTTTATTGATTTTACTTTTAGCAACGTTGATTTAATATTTTTTATCGATTCACAAATAAATCGTCATCCGGTAAAGTAAGTTTGTCTGATTCAATAGTATCAGTGCTTATCACTATCGTGTTTATTATTTTTGTTTTTGCTGAAGCGCAACCAGTGCATTTAGACAACAGATATACGCTTGTTTATTGGTAAGCTTGTATTATGTATTACATAAATGAATTTGCATATTAAATAAATAAATCGTCATTGCAATTTAAGGAATGGTGTGGATCATTTTCGCTAAAACTTTTTTTGTTTTGTTAGTTGTTGTCAGGAGAATGTTCTTATGAAGAGAAAAACTGAAAACATTAGAAGGAAAATAGGAAGAACAATACTTTGGTTTTTCCTATACAAACTGATAGTATCTATAATGTCTGGCGTAAGAAGTTCGCCAGATCGGCTACACAATAAATATGTTTCTTGAAAAGTTCGTTAGCCCTTGTGTTAGAACCTTGCGGTCGAAGCTCCCAGGGTCGGATTAGGTAATAAATATACCGTTTACTCTAGATAGATGCTGGATATTGCTCAAGCCTAAGGTTTGTAGTTCGATTACTCCGCTCTTACATTAGATATCAATGGATATTCGATGCTAATGAAATTAAACTAACATGCTGCGAATATCTCTCGCAGTAGTTGTTTATTGGGCGATAGAATAATGTATTGAGTTCCCTTGAGAATGGCGAAATAAGAAGATAATAATATGTACAGTCATTGTTTTTTTTAGCATTTCAAATATAGTTCTCAATTCGTCTCTGTTTTCAAATGCCTTTGAAAAGCAGTAGGTCTTCAATTTTTTTGAGTTTTTTTTTTACCCAAAAAAATGAGTAGGTTCTTAATTCGACTGTAACTTTTTTTTATTTGTTTATTGTATGTTACGTGATGACTCAATATCCAACTGATTTTGGCGATTCTTTTTTTGAAAAATATATCATGGGTCCGAAGTCTATATTAATTTTATCATGATCCGACTAGTGGTCAGATCCGATTGCTAGAATGTTGATAAAATGTGTATTTTTTACTACCTTTCAAAAATGAAAGAAATCGTGACGTGGTACCTAATGAAATAATTGGAGTCGGTTTTTGCAGTTTTAATGCGCTTTAGTTTCAGATTTCAAAACCAACTTCTTAATTCGTCTCTGTTCTAAAACTTCTTCCAAAAGTACACGTACCTATGTATATTTTTTCAATTGACTCCAAAAACTGAGAATTCTCAGTTCGACTGAATGTTTTCTGTACGTTTATTACGTGATCACTCGACCAATAGGCAACCGATTTTGATGATTATTTTTTGGAAAGATACACAATGATTCCGACAACTTCGGATAAACTCATTTTATCATTATCCGACCAGTGGTTTTTGAGTTATACTTAATAGTGCATCAATTATCAATTATATCGAAAATATCAATTTAAGAATTTTTATATATTACTCAAAAACTATTAGTCGGATGTTGATAAAATTTATGTAGGGTCATTTCGAAGTCCTTTACAACATAGGAGATAAAACGAATTATCAAATCGCGACCTGTTGAGTAGCTAATGAGTTGGAGTAGGTTTTTGCAGTTGTTACGACATAAAGACAAGAGTAACATACAATAATTAAACAAAAGTTTAGGACATAAACTTAAGTAGGTACACTGAGGGATGCGCTGACTGTGGGTTCAACAGAATATGAATGTTCGGGGCAATTTTTCGGTTTACAAGTCAATATTTGTTGCTCAAAATTTTGTTTATTGTTGAATACATAAATATTGTTTTACGAGTATTTATCAGAAATTGGACACCTATTTCAATAAAATTAATTACTTTTATGACATTTATAAACTCATACATTTAAATATAAGTATAAGTAAAGTAAAGATGTAGGCAGAGGCACAACAAGGGCACTCACGACTAGCCGAAGACATTAAATTCCACAATGTGATAGGTGGCAAGCCTATCGCCAACCGGGCACATATCCAGTCCCAAACAACATTTTTTATTAGAAAATTGGATAAACCACCTCTTCTTTTCGTTGCCCGACCTGGGAATCGAACCCAGAACCTCATGAAGTCAAGTCCAACACTTGGACCGCTAGACCATAGAGCTAGAGGCGAAATTCAAAAATACTCAAATTTATGCATTTTTAAGTATAACTCTAAAACTAATATTCGCCTCAGGTTGACAAAGCAATAGTACCACATTTTTTACCATCAGGAAATCCGTCTGCTTGTTGTCTCCTTATAACATAAAAAAAACTGATAGTCGGATATTGATAAAATTTATGTAGGGTAATTTCGGCGTCCTTTACAACATAAAAGACAAAAAGAATTCACAAATCGCGACGTGGCGACCTAATAAAATAGTTAGAGTGGGTTTTTGCAAGGTTAATACCCTTTATTATTAGTATTATTAATTACTTGCTTTGTTACGTGACTACTAGGCCAACATTTAATGTATTTCAATCATTCCTTTTTTGAAAGGTCGATTCTAATGATTTTTAAGTTATATTTAATTTAGCATATTGTGAAGATATATTTGTTTATATAATTAAATTGTATTCCTTTTTAATAGTCAATTATGGGCTTTAAGTATCAACGTTTAAAGAGTGTTCCTTAATTCGTTTCTATTATTTGTCGTTAACCTTGTAGATACACTATGAACCAGTTATAGTGAATTTTTTTTTCAAAGATGATTAGAATGTCCTCTGATGAGACTATCATTTAAATTGAATCTTGATTGGTATGGTAATTTTTAAGTTATGCGTATTTAACGCGTATTTAATTACTCACGTTGAAGACGTTCAGACAAGGATGCAACGGAAACTTTCGAGGGTTTTTACAGTTTTACTCCATTTAAACTAGCGCCTCTGTGGTCTAGTGGTTCGGTGTTGAACTTGACTGCATGAAGTCCCGGGTTCGAATCCCGGGTCGGGCAACAAAAAGAAAATGTGGGTTTTCCAATTTAATCAAAAAAAAAAATTACTAGGGATAGGATATGTGCCCGGTTGTCGATAGGCTTACCACCTATCACATTATGGAACTTAGTGTCTTCAGCTAGTTGTGGGTGCCTCTGCCTACCTCTTCGGGGATATGGGCGTGAAGATACTTTTATTACATTTTTTTATTTGTATTAAATGCAAATAAGCAAACAAATATGCTGATAGTCTCGCAATGATACGAAATAGTAGTACGTTGACTTATAAATATTTGCTTACTTTGGGGTTGGTTCAACTTAAATTTGTCCTGAGATATTTATTTATTTCAGACGTTTAGCCTAAAGTTGCTGCGCACCATTAACGACCGCTGTTGCAGGCAATGTGCTTCTTTATCATAAACAGATCAAACTGCTTTTTTATTCTGTAAACTTACTTTAAAACGATAGACATTCGAATCACGACGTTTAAACAAGTTATACAATAATTCCGGGCAGCAAAAGTACAAAAAGTGGACTTCGATTTCTATAAATAAGTCATCTATGTACTTGAAAAATTAGTATTATCCTCATTTTGCCTTTGATTCCATTATCAGATCCACACTTGGTTGCAATAGCACCATCTCGGAAGTGTGATTCACATAGAAATATTTTTTAAAATTAGTTTAGATATGACGGAGAAATCGAATAACATACATACATAACCGGGTTCCGTTCCGTTGCAAAATAGACCATCTGCCTTCCTGCCACGTAGCTTGTAAAAGGTAAGCATAAGTTTACCGTCACTAAAACCATGACGTCTGATTATGTTTCGCAGCGACTGCTTACTTGTTCCCGCCGCCATATTGTCGGCGCTCGCCGTTGACGTATTCCGGTTCGGAGGGTAAGGTAGCCAGTATACTTAATTTTGCTGAACGCCTAACATCCCAGCTTCAGGTTGGCAACGCGACATTGCTTTGGTGTCTTGGAGTTTCTTACAGTCAAAAAATTCGTCTGGTTGTTTGCCTATCAATATCATTAACAAAAAATCTAGAGGTCTCGTTGGGATTCCATTATCAGATACAGGTTTAGTAACATTGAGACCGCTTTGGAAGTGCGGTCTTTCAAATACAAAAATAATTTTTGAAACCAGTTTAAGATGACGGATAAATCGAATATCATAATAAATTAAAATAAAAAACTTTTTTAGAATAAGCTTTTATTTAAATGCTCTAAAAGAAGAAAATAATATTTATTCTTTAAAAATTATAACAATGAACTTACAACCTTATGATACACAACTTAAATGACCATAAATTCTTGCTTAAATAAACTTGTAGGTACCTGCTTGTTGTTTTTTATAAAATCTGCTATGTTTAAATAAATTAAAAATTGATCACCGCGAAAAGCTTTTATGGTCATATAAGTTGTGTATAATGTCTTACAACCTGTTCATAGTTATAATTTTTAAAGAATAAATATTATTTTCTTCTTTTTACACCATTTAAGTAAAAGCTTGTTCTAAAAAAGTTTTTTGTTTTAATTTATTTTGTATTTTTTAGTTATATGAAATAGTTATATGAAAGAACTTCCAATTAATAAATTTAAGAAATGTGTTAAATGTAAATGAAATCAAAAGGGTTATTATAACATTACTGAATATTTAGCAGCTAAGACTGCTTGGGATTAATTGCTCCTCATGCCAATCTCTTATAATGTATAATGTATCATTACATAAATTATTGTAAATATATTGTAAACTAAGAAAAAAAAGACAAGCCCGCTGAGTTTCTTGCCGGATCTTCTCAGTGTGCGGCCGCGTTCCGATCCGGTGGTAGATTTATTATTATATAGACCCGTCACAAGTGCCTCTTGTAGGTTTAAGTGAAATAAATATGATTTATTATTATTATTATTATAGTTATCGCTGGTTTACTGGCTGGCGTTTGTTAGTCTGTTCATCTCATTCCTGGCATAATTGTTGCAAGGTCGTCTGCCGGTTAATTTCGAACAATCCCGTTCTTCAACAAGGAGACTTTCTTATCATGTTACCCTACTTGTCGAGCATTCCGATTTTTTTATGACATTGAAAGGCAAACAAGCAGACGGATTTCCTGATGGTAAGAAATTGACGCCACCTAGAGACAACGGTTATAATGGTGCGTTGCCAACCTGAGGCCGCGATGTTATGCCTCGAGCAAAAGTAAGTTAACCGACTACCTTACTCTTCGAACCGGAACACGTTAGCAGCAAGCAATAGTTGGTACCTATTCTTACTGCCATAACGTCAAGTAACCAAGGTAGTACCAATCAGAGCGAGTTGTTGCGAAACTCTGCCACCTAGCTAGATGGCACGATGTTGGTAACGGTAAGCCTGTGCTCGCCTTTTGCGAGCTGCCTGGCACAGGAAGGCAGATGGTCTATCCTGCAAAGGAGCCCGGACCAACAAAGGGGAAAACCGTTTTGAAGGGTAAAAGCTTATATACAACAGGGTCCGCTCAGGTGTCTTGAGGTGGTACGTTTATGACATCGGGGTTTACAGCCCTCGGCACGCCCTCAACTTGACTTGGGTGTTTAGAAGAATGCGCCACTTATTTCAGCTTATACCTTACTTGAGCCTGATGAAACATAGGTCCGGGTTTGGTTTTAGCATTGTCCTTCTCCTAGAAAGGTTGCAGATTAATGCTGATGTTGACCATCAGTCCAAATCACACATATCAAAGTTAATCAATCGATGTTACTAGCTTCAAAAATGTTTCAAAAAAATATTTTCTTAGCAGTCCCTTTCATTTTAGGAAAGCACAAAAAACTTCAATTGTGCAACATATTGGATTTAAAGTGATGTCACATCATTTCTTATTATTTAAGGCAAAGCTATTTCATTTAATACCCATATTGTAGAAATGCATTAACAAAAATAACTATTCCACAAATTCCGTATGGTCCGCCATATTGAATTTAGAATGACGTCACATTATTTTCGAGTTGCTTTTAACAAGCCCTTTCGTATTACACCCATACAGTAGAAGTGCAATAAAGTAACTATTCCGCCATCTTGGATGAGACATGATATTGGATTTAGAATGACGTAACATTATTTTTCAAGCTGCTCTAAACGAGTCTTTTCAATTGATATCCATATCGTCTAAATAAGTATTACGCCATCCACCATATTGGATTCAGAACGATATCACATTATTTTTCAATTCACTCTCAACGTGTCTTTTCGTTTGATACCGATATTGTAGAAGCTCATTACAGTAAGTTTTGCCATCTAAGGTGGTCCGCCATGTCGAATTTAAAATGACGTCACATTTTCGAGTTGTTTCCATCGAGTCATTTCATTTGATACCCATATTGTATAAGTGCATAAAAATAACTATTCCGCCATCTTGGATGGTTCGCCATATTGAATTTATAATGACGTCACATAGTTTTTCGAGTTGCTTTCAACAAGCTCGTCCATTTGATAACCATGTTGTAGAAGTGCATTAAAAGCAACTATTCCGTCATCTCGGGTTGTCCGCCATGTTGGATTTAGCATGACGTCACATTATTTTTCATGTTGGCCTCAAAAGCTCTCTTAATTGATACCCACATTGAAAAAGTGCATAAAATAACTATTCCGCCATATTAAGTAGTCCACCATATTAGATTGAGAATGACGTCACATTATTTTTCGTTTTGGTTTCAAAAAACTCTTTTAATTTGTACCCATATTGGAGAAGTGCATTAAAAATAAATATTCCTTCATCTTGGATGATCCGCCATATTGGATTTAGAAAGACGTCACATTATTTTTCAAGGCGCTTTCAACGAGCCCTTTCGTTTGATACCCATATTGTAAAAGTGGATTAAAAATAACTATTCCACCATCTTGAATAGTCCGCCATATTAGATTTATAATGACGTCACGTATTTTATCATGCGTTGTCATCCAAACTAAACGTGTTAACAAAATTTCAGCTCAATCGGTTGAAGATATGGGCTTCAAAATTGAGTTCGAAGATTCCACCCTAACTCACATACATACATTGCAAGTTAATTAAAAGCTTTTAAAAAAAGACACCTATGTATTTTTTATGCATGTAATAAAATCTCCATCCTTTTTAGAAGTCCTTCAAAAATAAAATATTCTGGAAAAATATCGCCTCTGTGGTCTAGCGGTTCAGTTGTTGGACTTGACTGGACGACGTCCCGGGTTCGAGTCCCGGGTCGGGCAACAAAAATAAAATCGGGTTTTTCCAATTTTCTAATAAAAAAATGTTGCTCGAGATTGGAAATATGCCTGGTTGGAGATAGGCTTGCCACTTATCACTGTGGGATTTAGTGTCTTCGGCTAGTCGTGGGTGCCCTGATTGTGTCTCTGCCTACCTGTTTGGGGATATGGGCGTGAAGATGCTTTTTTTATTCTGGAAAAGAATAAATTGAATTTCCACTGAATATAATTCGTTTGAAATATTTAATTTCCTCCATGCCACAAGGCTTGTTTACAATCCTAAAGCGGCCTCGCGAATTCTAATTTGTCTCCTTCAAGATTTACAGTAGTTAATAAAGTAATTGTCTTTAACGGTATAGCTATATTCATAACTACTGTAGTTAATAGAATAATTGTCTTCAACTTGGATGTCTAAATCCATAGATGTCATAAAATAACTTTATTTTGTATTGAAACATTTGTAGGAAGTAAGTGGCATAAATTACTATGACGTTTATACTTAGTAGAGATGCGCCAAATATTCATATTCGACACATTCGGTATATTTTTATGTTCATATTCGGTCGAATATTTGGTTTGGCCAATAATTACCAATATTTCAATTAAATTTAACAATATATTTTTTGACAATAAGGTTAAGTAACTATTTGCCGAATAAAGGTTTTAAATCTTCAAAATTTTTGAAAAATATGCAAAGTTGCACTTCGTTATCCTTTTTTTTATATTAATCGTTACAATCGTCTATTGAAACACATATACAATCTACATTATGTAAGATAACTATAAATAGAATACGAAGTGTGTTACTAAGGGTAGCAGGGCTTGAAATATGTATTTAGATAAACCCACGTAAGTCAGAAAAGTTTGATCCTGATATTAATGTGTGCTACTTTTTTGCAATCTGTACGTATATAAGTTATATACAACAATTAACTATGTATTGTTTGTATGCTTAACATTTTAGTTTTCAGTTTTTCTTTCCTAAGATAACATTTTTTTAATAATCAAAAATATTAGGTCCAGTATTTTTTGAGGCAACCAATTTATGATATATTTTCTAACATACTAAATTTGATATAAAACCGGTTTCATCCTTAATCGGCTTTTTTAGGCAACCCATGTGTAATATATTTTCTGATATACTAAATTTGCTATAAAACCGGTTTCATCCTATTATCCGCTCGGTGTAGGTCGACTTAACTTCGGATCTTAGACTATAATATTTAGCCTGATATCTTAATGGACTCCCGCGGATATTAGTAACAGCTGACGTATTTAATGCAGACATGTCTATGTTATTCATACCAATATCTATCCCTGTTGGAAATCGGGCTCAAACTTCCTTGGTGATCAATGGCGTTTCGCTTGTTTGGCTTTTATTTTTAACCCTCGTAGTGAAAAAAGGGTGTTATAAATTTAAAATGTCTCTGTGTGTGTCCATCTGTCTATAGCATAATAACTTTTGAACGGATGGACCGATATTGATGCGTAATTTTGTTAGAAAGCTGACGTGGTCGAAACTGTTCTACATTAGAAAAAGGTGTTGTCGGGTATTGTTTATTTGTTTATTTACTTACTTTTTATGCAAAACAGTAGGTACAGAAAAACTGAAGGCTAAAAAATACAAGTGCAAAGGGCAAGGTTATCTCTAATGAAATAAATTTCTTCCAGTTAACCCGCTGAAGGTAAACATTAAATGAAATAAGTAAATGGTGTGTACAAAACTATGCTAAATTTAACTACTTTATACATAAACATACAAAACATAATCCTTACTAAAACGTAACTATACAAAAGGAGCTTCAATAACCCAACGGAAATGTTCCTTTAATTGATAATTGAAAGGTGCAAGGATTTCACATTCAACTAACAAGTAAGTTGTTACGACGTCACCGCAAAAGTCCTAATAAGGAAACTAAAAGTAATCAGGGGATATTTCCACACGTATTGATATAATGATATGTACACAGTTTTGATTTGTGCTTTTTATTGGACACACTTTCGTTTATTTTGTGTTGACGCAAAGGTTGGCTTTTAGAGAATTCCGAAAGTAATAAGTTCACCTTTTTCATAGGTATACCGTCATAATAGTAAACATAAATTAGAGCGAGTCTAACTTTACTCTATGGTTGAACTTGACAGATTAAGGATCGACTATTTTCACATTTAGTTAACATTTCCTAAAATAGGTTATTGTATTCCATCAAAAAATCGCAATAAAACTTAGCTTGCGATGCTTAATTGCCATATTTAATGTAAAGTTTGAAAAGCTACAAAAAATAGAATGTAAAGCTTATAACCTTAAACAAAAAAAATTGTAACTAAAAACTTTTTTTTTAAATTAATGGTTTCTCTTGAGACACGCTAAGACCTATTGCCATACTGCCTGATCCATTTCTTTTATTTTTCTTAAATTATGAAATTGCTGTCGTAGATAAAATAAATAACTAAATAAACATAAACTATAAAATGTTCCTCTATTTATAATTTGTCAAATGCATATTTTAAGCCTTTAATTTTTTTCTTTGTTTTAGACTAGGGACTCTACCATGAACGCTTAAAGCAGTATTTTTTCCATCTTGCTAAATGTTCGCTTTTATAAGCAACTTTTGTATGTCATAAGGTTGTTTTTCTCCAATGACAATTAGTATTATTAAAGTAATACCGTTTTAAGAGCTTATGGTAACCCCCCAGTTTTATTTCTAAAGTAATTTTGTTTAACTCATTAATTTCCTTATGGTACTCGTAGCTATTTTTAAAATATACCAAACATTTCTTTATCATGTAGTTTGCATAGCTTGTCTTTAATAAATATTCTCCCTTACCCAATTCCATGCTTCTTCTTTTATGCTAATCATCTATTTCAATTTTCAAACAAAATTTTGTATTTAATAACCTAAGTTGTTCAGTTTTTCTATATTTTTTACTTCTTTCCGCACTTGCCGCGGTTGTGGAACTGCCCTTTTATTAAAAACCCACGAGACCGGTAATTTGTGCTGTCGCAAAGCCGTTGCGGTTGAAATCATCGCCCACAAACTTGCACGATTCTACCATCGGGCGACCGGTGCCGGGAACCGCAACCAGTCGTGGGCTCTGCTGCTGTAAAAAGCGTCGTAAAATGTAGTCTTACTTTATACATATAAATCTACATTCTACTGAAACCGCGGGTCCGCAAACGAGGCGGGCACGGCTGGAAACCGCGCCATGAGTTCTTAGCCTAACAAGTTTTGTAAAGTGGAAATTACAGACATAATAACACTAAGTATAAAGTGAAGAAATAGCTTTAAATCCAAAACGTAGAACAAAAGTACAGGTCATCTTACATACGAGTAAATACACATTTCACCACCTTGTTGTACAAACGGCTAGTGTACTCGTCTAATTCCACCGACCAACCTCGACGCTCGAGTTCGATTTCCGACGGGGGCCAGCATTTGTGTAATGAATATTCAAATGTCTATATTTTGGGTGTTAAATTGATTCTGTTATTTTTTTAAGTATTTTTTACATTACAAGCTTATAATTTGCTTATTTTGGAGTGAGATTAGTAAATCCCTGTGAAGTTGTAAAAACTGCTAGGTTAGCAACACATTAGTCATTCCAAAAAAAAGGGTGAGATTCAATTGGGGTATCTTGTTCAGGGATATTTATTATTATTATGTACATATACTTTATTTCGTAGGTATTACGTTTATACATTTAATTTAAAAAAATACTTTATTATATATATCTTCACGCCAAGTCCGTTGTATAGAGTAGGCAGAGAGTATCTAGTGCCAAATGAATCGTCGACTAAATTTTATAATCAAAACTTTATGGTACAGCATTTTATTATTAAAAAGATAAAAAGTTTGAAAATATTTTAATCTGCTTTGATATCTAATGAAGCAACTTTTAGTTAATATCCAGTCTGAAAAGTTAGGTTGTTATATAAAAATTATAACTCTCTTTATTTTTATTATTATGATTATATAAAATTACTAGACTTTACGGAAAATGTAATTACTTGTTTGAAAGTTAGGAAAATGAAACATTAATATTTGATTATATTTCAATATATTTTGAATAAGTTTTCTGAATCAATTTTTACTCAAAAGTTCGTAATTAAATTTACTTGTTTATTATAAAAAAAAAACGTCTTTGAGTTTTGCGCGGGCTAGTATAAGTTTAGTCCTAATTATAAGCGACTTATAATCCAACTTGGTATTTGTTGGTTCATGCACTAGTATTTACAAAAGTCAACTATACCATTTATATACAGATTACAGCTTGGCAAAAAAGAGTTATGTTATGGTGACCGGTGTTAACAAATATCTTGTTTTAATACTCGTATATATAAGTATATATACAATAAGTTAATTGTCGAAACTATTATTAATACTAATACTACACTATCTTCATTTTATTAACCGCTTCCAAAAACATGAGGAGGTTTTAAACTCGAATGTATGTTGGTTACGCGATTACTCTGTCAAAGCCAACCGATTTTGATGGCTCTTCCTTAGGAATATAAGTCATAGCTCCACCAAATTTAAAGAAAAAATCCTTAATCACTAATGCGAAGCTCAGAAACAACACAATATAGTCTATAATTATTCTTTGAAATGTTGAGTAAATATTTGGACTTATTAAATCAAAATAACTTTTATGAATTGCATGTTTGCCTGTTGGTTATTCAAAAACGTGATACACTGACCATTTGTCACTACGGCGCAACCGCAAATGATCGCATACCAAGCGCATACCAAACGCGAGACGCGTAGATATAAACGTACGTACGGTTATTTGTATGGATATAGAACACTGTAGGTATATTAACCCCGTGTTGTACCGGGCTCCTTTGTAGAATATACCATCTGCCTTCCTGCCAGGCTGCTCGTAAAAGGCGAGCATAGGCTTACCGTCACTAACACCGTGACATCTGACTAGCTGGTAGAGTTTCGCAACGACTCACCCGGATTGGTACCGCCTGATTTATTTCTGCTGCCGGTAGCCGGTAAACTTACTTTTGCTCGAGGCCTTCCATCCCGACCTCAGGTTGGCAACGCACCATTACCTTTGGTGTCTCTAGTCGGTGTGGATTTCTTACCATCAGGAAATCCGTCTGCTCGTTTGCCTTCCAATATCATAAAAAAAATATTGCATTACCGTGCCATAGCTATTTTGCAACGTTAGATTTAAATAATGATTTGCTCTGACTTGAGTTTTTGTCAAATTTTTTTGTCTTTTGTACATTCAAAAGTTGATGAAGATATAAAAAAAATAATATAAATGCAGGTTTTTTATTTAGTTATTCCACAATACCTCGATTGTCGAAAATAAATTTCAAACAAGTATACGAAGTTTATAGCTGGATGAAATACATACACGGAAAAATACAAATCTCAACCAAACCAGTCTGAAACCAACTTAAACCAACTTTATTTACTTTGGTGAAAGGGCTATGAAGATTTTGGCCTACCTACTGTTCGGCAATTTGGTATTTTTTTCTAAATTGCGTTCACTGATAATTCTTTCAAAATGGATAGCTAATATCAATACAAATAAAAAATATTCCTAGAAAAATACTCGTTAAGTGTCACATTCCGAAGATAAGAACAACAAAAGTTTTACTATTTATGGTTACGACTTTACGGGGTTCAGACAGGTTTACTAAGTTACAACTTTGGAAGCTCATATCTTCGAAATGTGACACTTTAAGCGTTATTGTCTCAAATTATTTTTAGTTTGTATTGATGTTAGCTATCCATTTTTGAAAGAATTATTAGTGAACGTGATTTTGAAAAAAAAACAACAAAATGGCGGACAGTACGTATGCCAGGCTTCATACAAAAATCTTTAAGGTCTTTGGCTGGCGTAAATCACAGAGCACTGTAATAGAGGTTCTCGAAAGTTGAATAGTTTTATAGTTTACTAGCTTTTAGTGCTACATCTATATTTGAAGACCTTGGAATAGTCAAGAGGCATAGCAGCCGTGACATTTGTTTCAACAGCCTCCACCAAACAGAACACGTTTACGTGAACTTATATAATGCCAAGAAACTGTTGCGACAAACAACAAACTCTGCGAATTTATTATATAGTCGAAGATCCGAAGTTAGGTCGACCTACACCGAGCTGATAATAGGATGAAACCGGTTTTGTAACAAATTTAGTATATCAGAAAATATATTACAAATGGGTTACCTGAAAAAATCTTGAACATATTAATTCATTAATTGGTGCAATATTTAGATATTATTCCGACTTAAAGTAGGAATCTGGATTGCCAGGTATAAACAGATAATTGTCGATGCCAGTTACTTTCACGGGATCGGATAATAGGAAAAAAATATATATCAACATATTATGTGCAGTTTCGTTACAATTTTTACAATTTTTATTACAATTTAAGTTGATATATAGGGTTACATGAAAAGAATTGGAAATGTTAAAATCATTTTTTTATAATTAATAATATTTGGTCCAGGATTTTTTAGGCAACCCGTTTGTAATATATTTTCTGATACACTAAATTTGCTATGAAACCGGTTTCATCCTATTATTAGCTCGGTGAAGGTCGACCTAACTTCGGATCTTAGACTATTATTATTAACTCTGTATTGAAGAAAACTGAAATTACAAAATACACCTAAAAGTAAATAAACCATTAATAAAAATAAATTGTATATCTTGGTTGTGCTTTTAGCAGGGATGGAAGGTACACCGCGGATGTAGAGAGGAGAGTAAGTGCAGGGAATAGTGTGAATGGAGCGTTGGGTAAGCTATTCCAAAGCGAGGTTTTGAGTCAAAAAGCTAGACTCGCTTTGCATAATTCTGTGCTTATTCCAACGTTATTGTATGGAAGCGAGAGTTGGTTATGTCAGCACAAGCATGGAAGTAGGATAAATGCGGTCGAAATGCACATTCGTAACAGTGAGATCCGAGAAAGAGTGGGATTGAAAGAAAGTGTTGGTGTTAAAATGCGAAAGGGCATGCTCCGCTGGTTCGGTCATGTGGAAAGAATGACAGATGAAATATGGACAAAGCAGATATACAATGCGAATGTGGATGGATATAGGTACCCGGGGAGACCAAGGCTGACATTTCACGATCAGATCAATCGGATATTATCCGAGGGTGGTGTCAAGAGTCTCCGAAACCGGCGTGTTTGTATGAAAAGGGTTATGAATGTGAAGGAAGCAAGGCAGGTTTGTCAGGATCGTAAGGTCTGGCACTCGATACTCTCTGTCTACCCCGTAAGGGACTTGGCGTGAAGATATGTATGTATGTATGTAAAAAAACCAAAGTACAAAAAAGTCAGGTTAGCTCTAAAAAAATTCTTCCAGCCAACCCGTAAAAAGGAAAGTATTAAACGAAGAAAGTAGATCTAGTGTAAAGAAAATTAAACTGCTAAATATTTACTATTAAATAAACATAAAAAAAGTATTTTCACGCCCATATCCCCGAAACGGTAGGCAGAGGCACAACCACCCACGACTAGCCGAAGACACTAAGTCCCAAGATGTGATAGGTGGCAAGCCTATCGCCAACCGGGCACATATCTTATCCCTAACAACATTTTTTTATTATAAAATTGGAAAAACCCAATTTTCTGTTGTTGCCCGACCCGTGATTCGAACCTAGGACCTCATGCAGTCAAGTCCAACAACTGAACTGCTAGACCACAGAGGCGACTACTACTACTAAATACTACTAAATATTTACTACTAAATAAACATACATATATAATATAAAAATAATAAAAGAAATAAACGAAACTAAGCTAAACGTAAACGTATAGTAAATCTCTATTAACGCACTGAGTGTCATTGAGTGTCTCAGGAAATGCTATTTTAGCAGTTTCTTAAAATAATCAAGAGTTATAATATGAAGGGTAAAGTAGCCGGTAAACTTACTTTTGCTCGAGGCCTAACATCACGGCCTCAGGTTGTCAACGCACCATTACCGCCTTTGGTATCTCTAGGCGGCGTGAATTTTTTATCATCAGGAAATCCATCTGCTTGTTTGCCTTCCAATTTCATAAAAAAAAGTTTCACAGCCACGAATTTCATAAGGTAAGGAGTTCTACAACCTTACAGCATGAACTGTAAATGAGAATATGCAACAGAATGACTTGAAGGATATCATATCACTTATCCTGTGTTGGTCCGCTTTCCGTTGCAGAATAGACCATCTGCCTACTTGCCAGGCAGTTTAAAAGGCGAGCATAGGCATACCGTCACTAACACCGTGACATCTGACAAGGTGGTAGAGTCACACAGCGACTCGCTCGGATTGGTACCACCGCCTTAACTATTCCTGCCGCCATAACGTTATGACGTGTTCCGGTTTGGAGGGTAATATAGCCGGTAAACTTACTTTTGCTCGAGGTCTAACATCCCGGCCTCAAGTTGGCAAAGCACCATTACCACACATACAATACTCATTTATGCGTAAACAAACATGACAACTCGAACATTCGCGCAATCGGCCTGTGCCGTCTTATTCGCGCAAGTACCTTGCGCCGTCTTACGAATTTTCGTCTTTCCAAAAAAAGTGCGCAACGCCGCTAAAGAAGTTTTCTAAAAAAAAAGTATCTTCACGCTGCTGCATAACTGCTAGAACAATTATTATTTTGCTTTCTGGATTTGCCATAAAAAGGAGCACACAAAATAAGATTTTCATGATATTCATTTTGTAACATCATTTTATTAACGGCTTGGTTCCGTTCCGGTATCTTTTATAGAGATCAAAAAGTATCTTCACGCCCATATCCCCGAAGAGGTAGGCAAAGGTACAACCAAGGCAACCACGACTAGCCGAAGACACTTAAGTCCCACAATGTGATAGGTGGCAAGCCTATCGCCAACCGGGCACATTTCCAATCCCGACCAACATTTTTTTTATTAGAAAATTGGCAAAATCCAATTTTATTTTTGTTGGCCGACCCGAGAAGTTTTTACTATTGTAAATATATATTACCTAACGATTCTAAACTGAAACTAAGACGCACGAGTGGATCTTATACGAAATAATAAACGAAACGTTTAAAAATAAAACATTACATTCTTGCTGGAAGACATTTTGTAATAAGAGTGCTTAATTTGAATTT
>NJDC01009930.1:0-34013 GCA_002245475.1 Calephelis virginiensis
ATTGACGTTATGGCGGCAGGAATAGGAACCTATGCTTATGGAACCAATCCGGGCGAGTCGTTGCGAAACTCGACCACCTAGTCATATATCACGAAGTTAGTAATGGTAAGCCTATGCTCGCCTTTTACGAGCTTCCTAGCAGGAAGGCAGATGATCTATTCTGCAAAGGAGCCCGGATCAACATGGGGAAACTTATACTTTAATGGATCACACTTTAACCTACTATTGCCATTCAGTGACATGTTTGTTGCTGATTATTATCATGGGTTAGGATTATAAAAAATCACAGAATTAGTTGACATTCTACCACGTTGGTGGTGTAAGTGTTGCCAGAGTAGGTAATACAGATACCGAATTTTACAAATTTATTTGTTCATTAATTTTTGGTTTATTTTCCATATTGACTAATAGCCATATCACAAAAAAAACTTAAAGTAAGTATATTCAAGGACAAATATCTCAAAAGGTGAGGAATAGATAGGTACAAACGAGCCACTCTTAATTAGCCGAAGGTACTTAGTTCTATAATGTGATAGGTGACAAACCCATTGCAAATCCGGCAGTTATCCAATCACAAAAAACATATTTTTGTGATTGATAAGAACTCTTGTACTACTAATAATATGATTTAAGGGGTAGTTTACGGCAGAAAGGGTAAACCTTAAAAAAACATATTTTTGTGATTGATAAGAACTCTTGTACTACTAATAATATGATTTAAGGGGTAGTTTACGGCAGAAAGGTTAAACCTTGATCGTCATAAAATCTTTAAATTAATAAATGATAGCCTTGGAATAAATACTTCAACTAATTCGTATAAAATATATAAATAAGAAAATGAATATACTTTAACTATTTGGTGTAAAAATACATACAATGAATACATAACATAATACGTATAATACAAATAACAATAATCTAAAAGTATATAACTAAGTTGGTTACATATTTGCACACCACATTGTGGTAGAATATTTTGATACGAATAAGTATTTTGAAACAACTTTAAAACACACATATTTCATTTCATTTCAAATACTAATTTATTTTTAATACAAGAATTTGCTTCTGACATTTCACGATAAGATCAATCGGATATTATCCGAGGGTGGTGTCAAGAGTCTCCGAAACCGGCGTGTTTGTATGAAAAGGGTTATGAATGTGAAGGAAGCAAGACAGGTTTGTCAGGATCGTGAGGTCTGGCACTCGATACTCTCTGCCTACCCCGTAAGGGACTTGGCGTGAAGATATGTATGTATGTGTGTGTAATACAAGAATTTTTATCATACGAATTGAAATTAATTTCGACGAGTAATGTCTATAGTGTAAAATAAGACTAATTAAGTTTATTATTTACTAGTTGTTTCCCACGGCGTAGCTCGCGGGGTTAATGGTCCCACAGGAATATATTTTCTTAATAAAAACTATCCTATGTGTTAATCCAAGTTACCCTCTATGTGTCTGCCAACTTTCATGAAAATCGGTTCAACAGTTTTTGCGTGAAGGAGTAACAAACATACAAATTTACGAATTTATAACATTAATAGGATTAACATGTAGTTTGAACTTTATAACTTAATAGCCATTGAAATATCAACTACATACTGGTTCATAAGACAGAAACCGATAAAATGCTATGCAATTAGCACTCTGTTTATAAATTAGCATCTAAACCTATATAATTAGGTTCCTTTAATATGGGTATCATGTTTACTACTTAATACAAAAGTGCCCCGCTGAGTCCGTCTGTCTGACTCAACACGATCTTATCAATATTCATATGGTTTGTTATCTTTACGCGGAGTTAAATTGATACAATGTAATTAATAGAAGAAGTTTATTTCTAGTACAAGTACAGCCTAATTGCCTCTGTGGTCTAGTAGTCCGGCGTCGGACTTCACTTATTGAGGTCCTGGTTTTGAACCCCGGGTCAGGCAACAAAAATATTTAAAACGTATACATTCAATTTTTTATCAGAAAGAAGTTTGCCCGGGATTGGATATGTATCCGGTTGGGAAAAGGCTTGCCACCAATCACAATATGGGACTTAGGGTCTTTGGCTAATCGTGAATGCCCTGATTGTGCCTCCAGCTATTTCTTCGGGGGTGTTGGCGTAAAGTTTTTTACATGTACAGCTACAAAGTTGGTTTGCACTTGCAAAAAAAAATATAAAGTATCTCTGTGGTCTGGCGGTTCAGTTGTTGGTCTTCACTGTATGACGTCCCGGGTTCGAATTCCGGGTCTGATAACAAAAAAAAAAGGGTTTTTGCAATTTTATAATAAAAAAAAAAATGTTGCTCGGGATAGAATGTAGTGCCCGGTTGACGATAGGCTTGCCACCTATCACAAAATGGAACTTAGTGTCATCGGCCTATGCCTACCTCTTCGGGGATATGGGCGTGAAGATACTTTTTTATAAGTGATGCTTTACTCAAATAAGTGAGATAAAAAAACCCATGTTGTTACGGCTCTCTTGTCTAGAATAGACCATTACCATAATCTGCCTTCCTGCAAGAAAGCTCGTAAGAAACGAACAAAAGTAAAGGCATTACCAACAATAGCAATGGTGGTAACGCGCCGTGTTGGAAGTCGTCCGGGTAGGGATACACTGCCTTGCCTATTCGTTTTCATAATGACAGCATCATGTTCCGGTTCAGAGAATAGAGTATCCGGCAGATCGCCGCAATTTGGCTTTATTCCTCGGCAACAAAACAGCGTCTATAGTGTCTGTCCGGGTTATCTCATACAATCAGGTCCTTCATATAAATATAGAAGTAATTATTAATACCATTTTTGCAATGCAATGCAATTCGGGGAAATAGACTCTTAGATAACACTAAAAAATACCTTGATTTTAATATGTCTCTGTAATCCCAATATTTTTTGTATGGATTATCTTAAAAATACAGACATTGATTCTAGTTTCATACTTTAAAAAATCTTAGTAGAGTTGGGTCTGCTCATAAAGAAAAAAACATTCACATTCCAATGTGACAAAATGTTAAAGTCTGCACGTGATGTCCCCGCTGCTCATAGTGTACTAATCAGGTTAGATTTTCAACCAGGAGTCAACCATAACAATGCTTTGGAGCACTCTATTTCTGGCACCACAATTATATTATCATTTGCAGTTATGTCGGTGTAGTGCCAAGCCAGACAGCTGCCCACTTTTTATTTTTGGCATGGGCGTAAGCATCTGCCATTAGCCAAGTTTATATTATAATTTATAACAAGATAATACCCAATTTGTAAAATTGAGCTAAATTGACTCAAAATAAGCATAAGTCGTCATAATCAGTAATTTCAAGGTCTTAGGTAATGCGATGGCATTCATATCTGAAGTCATGGAGTAAGATTTGGCATGATATTGGGAGACAAACAAGCAGGTGGATTTGCTGATGGTAAGAAATTCAAGCCGCCTAGAGACACCAAAGATGGTAATGGTGCGTTGCCAACCTGAGACTGAGATGTGAGATTTTAAGCAAAAGTAAGTTTACCGGTTACCTTATCTTCCGAACTGGAACACGTCAATGGCCAGCACAGACGTTATGGTGACGGGAATAGGTAAGGCGGTGGTACCAATTCGGGGATATCGCTGTCAAACTGTACCGCCTAGACAGATGCTATTGTATTAGTGACGGTAAGCCTACGCACGCCTTTTACGAAGCCTGGCAGGAAGGCGGATAGTCTATTTTGCAAACGAGCCCGGACCAACACGGGGGAAAATCCTCCTAATAACTCACGCACTAGGAAGAATCGAGGTTTTAAACCTTAGCATGTTTAATAGTTTATTGTTATTGTATAGGGACGCGATGACCCCAACCCCTATTAATGTAGTTTACCTACTCGTAGGTTCTAAGTTTCAAGTTATTAAGTTTAACTATAATTTATTATTTAATTATGTATTGTACACAAAACCAGTATAAGACATTATTAATGTGTAAAATTATGCAAAAAATCGATCTTAACTTAAAGAGAGATTTCTTCTAGCAAACTTCAAAATAAAGGGAATATTTAAAAGAAATGAAGGAAATACACAGTAAAATGCAAAAAATGCTGTATAAAAAACTCTAATAGACTAATGATTATCATAACTAAATTGCCATCATACCAATTAATTAATTGTCGCCTCTGTAGTCTAATCTAGACTTTATAAGGTCCTGGATGCGATCCCTGGGTCGAGGACAAAAGAGTTATTTTTTAAATTTATACATGTAAAAGAGAGTGGTGTTACTTACACTATTTATAACTCCAGAACGGATAAACCGATTAGGCTGAAAATTAGTGGAGAGGTAGCTTAAAACCAAGAGAAGGACATAGGATACTTTTTATCCTGTTCGATTGTGAAGAAACTGGGAAAAGTAACATTTAATTTTTCACATTCAAACTGAACGGGCGGAACGAAGTTCACCGGTTCAGCTAGTTTTCATATAAAAAAAATGTTGGATATGTGTCCAGTTGGCGATAGCCTTGCCACCTATGACATTGTGAGGACCTATTGTGCAATCGGCGAGTCAGGTGCCCCGGTTGTGCCTCCGAGATGTGAAGATTCCACCACCTGTTAGTAAATTATTCTAGTAATTAAGATTATTGGAATATATTTTTTGTGTAGTCATTATGCAGCCTTTTCTGAATCTTGAAACGACCAATTGTTTATTATTTTCCAACGATTTAGTATCAGTGCTCGACATTATCGTGTTCCAGTTTAAATTTCATGTCGCTTTAAGTTTTCTTAATTTGCAGCCTCAGGATGGCTATGCACCATTTTGCCTTAAATGTTTAAACATGGGAAATGTTTCTTTTAATAAGGAAATTCATCTGTTTTTTGAAGTGAAACTTCTTTAGAATCGTTGTGATTTCAAAACGGGTGCAACGGAAAAACGACAGGTAGGAGACGCAAATATGTATTCATCTCATTCTTTTGTCAATTTACTGAAGTTTCACTTCTATCATGTGTGAATCGCACACACACCTTTTTTTAAATTATTCTTTATATATAGATTCAATCAAACGAATCATTCCTGATTTATATATTTAATTACAGCTAACAATTCATAAATAAATTGTTTAAGTATCTATACTGCTTACACTTTTATTTACAAAAAAATATAGGTACATTAAGAATTTAATCGACAACATACTGACATTATGAATTAGTTACGAGAAATCCCGCTGTGCTCAGCGGCAGCACTCAACATCGAACAAGCATGTTTATACCAATTACATCAGTATATGATGTAAGCTATAAATAAGCTTTTGTTTTAGTTACATGCTTATTTGTAAGAGTTATATAATTTGATTTTATTTTTTGTGTTGTACATGTTACTCAAACTTTAATAAATTTTAGCGCCACCTTGTATCGAATGGCGGAACTAAAAAGTTTTACGCACACATTGAAAGCGTGCACACTAGAAAGAGTGGATAGCTCTAGCTATGAGTTTTGGCGCCACCGAGAGAAAAGATGGTCGAAGTTTTTTCATAATTATTGAATTTCGTGTTGATAATGAGTGAAATTAGTCAATTTTGGTGGCATTTTGTAAAATTTTGTTCAGTGAAAATGCACAAATTAAATAATCATTAAGAAATTAGCGTATCGTGTATTTCCTCGTTGCCGTCAAATCTCATTCATGAGCTTGAGTAAACAGGCCATCGCTTTACCCAAGAGCCTGACATGACTTCCTGACGACTTATGACTGATGACTAATTACAATTAATTGAAATTGATATAAAATTTGATGCAAATTTCTACTTGACTAATGGCTAAATACTAACGTGAAGGCCAAAACCTAAAGAAAGAAAGAAAGCTCTAGCTATTGATATAGGTAATACTGATAATACAGCGAGTTGTGTTCTGTAACTCTTAAAAAAATTAAGGAAAGGTTATGAGCAAAAAATATTGGAATATTACTTAGATAATATTGTGTAGTCATAATATTTGTATTAATACAATATAAACTTATTGAAGTATAGGTATTACTTCTATCTTATTTTATCAACGTATTATGTAACGCAGTATTTTGTTAATATGTATACCTATGGTTATAAATAAATGGTTTTCTTATTACCCATGAATCCGAATAGCATTTTTATAATTCTAGATATATTTGTATCTAAAAAGCTTACATGCTTAAAATAAATTCAAAGAAACAATTTTTTTTAGATTTTGATATATTTTGGGTTTATTTACTTAATATTGATTAAATGTATTATTACTATTTGAAGTATTCACAAGATTAGCAAGTAGGTACCTACCCATATTTGTGGGATGACTTACTTACTTACAAGAAATAGTAAGTAGACTTCATGTTTACTGGTACTTAGTATTCTTATATAGGAAAATGTTGTTTAAGCTATCTTCAACGATTTTTTATCCGACTATTAGAAAATGAGGTTACATGTTTGACTTATTTTTTTATGTTAATTAATTTCTGAACCGATTTAATTTTTTTGTATTTAAAAGGTCGTAATTTCGAGGTGATCATATTGCCATCAAGTCTGGATCTGACGATGAGATCCAAGAGAAATCGAGAAAAATAAACAATTTCGTGTATTTAGATGATATATTTGATATGTTTTTATCATTTTCGTTTTATTTATTTACTATTTATTTTATCGGCAGCAAAAAAACATAGAGTTTAGACTTTGCTTATAATTAGATTTATGTAAAACATATTCATTAAGTGAAGCAACCATCACTATTGTAAGTAGTTTTTTTCTTTTTTTATTACTTTCATTTTACGGGTTGGCTGGAAGACTTTTTTGTACAATAATAATAATAATAACAATAATACTTAGTTTCCGACCGAGGATGAATTTGGAAGTTTTTCAATTACTTATAATTCATTGTTAATTTGGAATAAAATTGAGAGAAATTTTAAAAAAAGACTAACTTTTCCCTACAAACTATTATTATCTGTCAAGCCGACGGATTTTCATCGGTTATTAATAAGAACGTTATGTAAAACAGCAATGAAGATTGTGCCTATGAAAACATTTACATAATATAACACATATCCAAAAATCAAGATATAATGTATTTTTAAGGTCGTATCTTCAAAGAGTCAGAGGTATAACTAGGCCGCCCAGAATTAGTTATTATATATATATATATATTTCTCATACCAACATATCTATTACTTTGGTACACTAGAAGAAAATGACGGTTCATGTCTACAGTTTTCTTTTTTTCCTTAACAAAAATGTTGAAATTTGATATAGGAAGTGTTAAAAAAACTTGTTATATAATTTTGTATTACAAATATAATTGCTCTACATATTTAGCAAATTCTAAGAATAGTTTAAAACGCAATACTGAACGCAATCGCATTGTATTCGGTGAAGGTTTTTTACAAATAAAAAGCAGTTTAGTTTGCTGCAACAGTTTTTTCAACGGTTTAGACCGCCGCATTATTTTGTAACTGTGGTTGGGAAAAAACTGGAGCAAAAAGTTGAAAATCTTTATAAAGGGTTGCCTTTTCAAAGTTGGACTGTCGATAATAGGGTATAATTACCCAATTGTCAAGACAAAATGCAGATGCTTTGAATTTAGAAATCTGTGTCACATAATCTTTAAACAAATTTAGTTTAAATTTACCCTTACGACGGTGAAGTCTTACATTTGTGTGTGATTAGTGAATGTTTTAAAAGTTAATAGCGTTTAAGTGTTATAGTAGTGTCTTTTTTTCAGGAATCAGATACTACAAATACATGTCAAGGTAATATTTTGTATCCGTATTATAACCATTTCAAAATCACAACATTATATATATACCACTGCCTAAATTCTTATATTTACAATTTGTTTATAAAAATTTCTAATTATTATTGTTTGATAATACATTGAAATTGTGAATACTTTTAGAAACCTACCATGATTTTCCTTTTCAAGTTATTACACAACAATTGTTAAAGTTTTATAAAAGTAAATATCTTCATACCCTAACCCCGAAGATGTAAACTGAAATACACCCAGAATACCTACGATTAACCGATTTACTTAATCCTACAAATAATACAGGGTAATAAACATACATGTTTTTACAGGGTTGAAGGAAAATAAGCTAAAGAATTTCATAATGACGAAAAAACTACGTTGCCTATAGTCACCAAAAGTGTTGATGCAAAAGTATTAATGACGCTTTCTCAATCTAAAATTGAGACTAGATAAGATAAGACTAAGAAGATAAGATTGAGACTTGAAATAGACATTTGTATAAGGAATTTAAACTATTAGTCTCCAAACATCACAAAATAAGTGTGGGTTTTTCAATTTTCTTATAAAAGGACAATGTTGCTCGAGATCGAATATATGCCCGCTTGGTGTTAGGTAATCGTTATTGGCCTGGTTGTGCCTTTGTCTGCCTCTTTGGGGATATGGGAACGAAGAAGATAATATTCTCCAAATCGGAACATAACAGTTACTAGCATTAACATCATAAGGGTAGGAAAACGTCAGGTTAACGATATGGTAACCAATTAATTATTTTAAACATATTTAAATATAGTGAAGATGTTCCTCAATATTTTTCGTTGAATTAAAACGTTATTTAAAAAATGTTTCAATATTAAGTTTATTTTGTTATTACTTTATAAGGTTAACAAATTCTAAAACTATTTTTTCAGTTCAGTTGGAGACAGACCTAATTTTTTTAAGTGATAACATGCTAAAGGAAATATATTTTTAAACGTCGTTTTATACGCTATATAATAATTATTTAATGGACTTAACCTCAATGTAACAAGACAAGTGCCTAACTGTCAAGATACATGTTATCAGTTCATTTAAATTGAAATTTAGAGACTCAAAAACAACACCAATTTACTTTCGTACAAGTAAATAACACAATAAGTCTTAGACTTTATGGTTCTGAATGGTATTTATAGAAATCTTGACGTCCGTGTATTATTAGTCTGTCTCGATTACAGTTTTTTGATAACCATTTTATATCTAACTAGCAGCCCGCCCTCGGCTTTGCACGGGTATAAAATATACATGTAAACCTTCCTCTTTAATCACTTTATCTATCGAAAGAAACCGCATCAAAATCCGTTGCGTAGTTTGAAAGATTTAAGCAAACAAAGAGACATAGCGACAGAGGAAGCGACTTTGTTTTATACTGTATAGTGACTAGCTGACCCGACATATTATATTGTCCTGTCTTAAATATGAATATTAGAATAGAATACTTAGATTAGAAAATATTTTTAATTTAATTCCTTACACCTCACAGGAAGCACTTGTGATGAGTCTATATAATACTGAAAACTACCACCGGATCGGAACGAGGACACACACTGAAAAGATCCAGCAAGAAACTCAGCTTGTCTTGTTTTCCATATTCTATACAAATTAATTAGTAATACATGACACATTATTATTAATAAGAGTTTGGTATAAGAAACAATTAATCCCAAACACTCTTATCCGATAAATATTCAGCAATGGTATAGTGACCTTTTTATACAATTCCACTTGTAGACATTTTTAAGTTTACTCGTTTTTAAATTTGTATGTTTTCTTTGACTTATTATTGTTTCGGTGACCTGAAATTTTATTATATCACCTTCTCCTGCTAATGACTAGCACAACAAAAAGAAATTTCACGCGAGATGTAACACAATGAGAAACCGGGATTCTTTTATGTATATATAAGACCAGTAGTTTCACGCAGCTTCGCCTGCGTAACTTGGCTTCTACTCCACCGATTTTGATGAAACGTAGCCTATGTCACTCAGGGGTAATGTAGCATTCTAAAAGTGAAAGAAATTTATGATCGGTCCAGTAGTTCCGGAGACTATACATTTCAAACAAACAAAAAATCAAACTGACGTGTCCTGACCAAACTATGAATAATATTTTTCGTAGCCTTTTTCAACTAATAACACAACAAAAATATAAAATATATCAAAAATTTTCCATCTATTCTGACAAAATGCGATGACTAATAGAAATACATATATTATACTAGATGTTACCCGCGGCTTCGCCCGCGATAAATTGAGATTTAAACTATCCTATCTCTCAAGTTGAATCGAACTGCACATGGTGTGCGAATTTTATTATAATCGGTTAAGTGGTTTAGGAGTCCATTGAGGACAAACATTGTGACACGAGATTTATATATATTAAGAAGATATACTACCTAAGCCGAGACAGGTTGTCCTACCCTGACTATAAATATTGAAGATTTTTTTAAATAAGAACCTTTTGTCAGGAAAAGGTTAACTGATACAACAAAAAATTAGCAAAATAAGTCTGTCCGTTCACGCGTGATGAGACGACAATAGGAAAAAGATTCACATGTTCCTACATATTTAAATATAGATGTCATTTTTAATAAAATTAAATAAATTTTCATAAAATTATATTAGGAAATTTTAAAAACTTATAGATGTTTTAGTTTGTCTAAAAATGTGACCATTATTTTATAGAATACTCTATTTTGTTTATATACGAGTATATACCTACTTAGATATTTTTCCCAACCTTATCCCGTCGGCCAATTGACCAATAGGGTCTCGGGTCTCCTTTGATACTAAGGGTACCAATTTTGTATAATAGAGGATTAATTCCACAGCTGAATTTCTGTTTGTGTAAAAAAATTTAGAAAATACTAATAATATACAATAAATAAAAATAAATATAAATATAAATATCTCTGGACAAGTCACACAAATTGAATCTAACCCCAAAATAAGCAAATTATATGCTTATGTTATGGGTGTTAGTCAACGATATTAATACATAGAAATACTTAATAAATACCACAATAAATTTAATAAACAGACCCGGAAATGCGGACATCTTAAGTGCTTATTACAGAAATGCCTGCCCCCGTCGGGAATCGAGCCCGAGGCTCATGATGAGTTGCTATACGCTAGCCACTCCGCTAACTAGGCAGTCAAATATCACTCAAAAATCAAAAATATAATAAAAAATCAATAATAAAAATATATATATTATAGGAATTAATGTTTTTTTCTCTCCTAGTTTAGATCAGACGTAACTTATCAGAGATAAGCTCGACTATTGTACTGTTTTTTTTTATTTAACGTGTACAGCAAAGTGTTAAATAAAATAAACAAATTATTTAATTTAAATCATTGCCATCTTATCGTTAGTTTTGGTTGTTTTTTAACGAGGGAACCCAGGGTCTCCTTTCCTACTTTTGTATGTTAGAAGAGAAGAGAAGATGAGTTTTTTTGAGTATAACACACGTCACTGTTACTGTGAAAAGCTTATATTTATCCATCTTAGCTATTTTTTTTTATCCTAGATTAGACAAAACTTATCAGAAGTAAGCTCGTCTATTATACTATTTTTTTATTTTACGCGAACCTACAGCAAAGTGTTAATTAAATAAAATAAAAAAACTGAATTATTTAATTTAGATCACCATCATCTTATCTCATGATCAATACTAATGACTTTTGGTTGATTTTTGAGCGAGGAAGCCTAGTGTCTACTTCTCCACTTTTTCTTCTCCACTTTGCACCGTCGTAGGCATCCTTTTCAATGAGTCTATTTGATACCTACATGATGTTTAGCTAGCGCTTCTAGTGTCGCCCTCTGTTACCGCCAAATTAAATTATTTGATTTAGATATTACGTCGTAGCTGTGTAAATGTAAATCTAATGTTTGACATTGATAAAAAATGCGATGAAATCAACGAGCTAATTGAAATGTAAATTATGTATTGTTAATCTAATTATGCAGCCGTCAAATAAAAGACAGGCCCAATATATAATCGCTACACCGTCACCCAACACGGGCGAGCAATGCCTTACTATTTATAGAAGCTTATTCTCTCGTCCTATTACAGAAGGTGTATTCTAGTCACAGATTGAAGAGCAAACTGAATAAATTAATAAATTTTCCGCTGTTAAACATAGATTCAACCTTCGTTATGGTCCTCAGTTATGGTCCTCAGTGTATGATATTGGACTTAGCAAGTTTGTTTCTTGATTTTAGATTTTTGATTGGCAGAGAATGTTGTGAGATATGTTTTTTATGTAGGTGTATAAAAGCATACACAACAAACTTTCATTTGAAAGAAATCTATTTTATTTATATTTAATGTATATCATTTGAAACTGGCGGACTTTGTATCTCTTGACATTAACAGCTACCAACAGTTTGTATGGATTAAATATTTGTTTTTCCATTTTTCTTGAAATTATCCGTTTTTTTCCTTCATAAGAAGCTTCTCCTGACAATAAATACTACAAGAAAGGATTAGGAAAAATGGTCCATCTGTTCATGTATGATGCGATTATTAAGGTAAATAGGGATTATTTTTAATGTATAGAGATAAAACCTTTTTTTATAACATCTTCACACCCATATCCTCAAAGAGGTAGGCAGAGGCACAACCAGAGCACTCACGACTAGCCGAAGACACTAAGTCCCACAATGTGATAGGTGGCAAGCCTATCGCCAACCGGGCATATTTCCAATCCCGAACAACATTTTTTTAATTAGAAAATTGGAAAAACCCAATTTTCTTTTTGTTGCCCGAGCCGGGATTCAAACCCGGGATCTCATGCAGACAAGTCCAACACCTGAACAGCTAGACCACAGAGGCGATTATTATTACTATTTTTTTATACCCTTTTTTATTCTTTTTTGAAACTTGATGATTATACTTTTGTATTTTTCTAGAACCTTCTGATCGTAAAAACTAATAAAAGTTTTATAATAAAAATACACTGATATTAAACAACGTAGTAGCTAACATTACTTTTACTAACTACTAACTAAATTTAAAAAAAACTTGTAATGAGAATGATAGAGTTTAAATGAGTTCTTTTAATAATCTTAATTTATGATGATACTTGGTAGGTGTGATCATGAATTATATACATTTATATACAAATGTATGTAGGTATAAGACATTATACGCATTATGTTTCTATAAATCTTATTATAAATTATGCGTACAAATAAATGAAATAGAATAGAATATATTTTTCTTCAAAGTAGCTCTGACAATTTTGTATTTTTTAAGTTATTCAGCCAGTAATATTCACTTTTAACAGCTTTTAGAAACTTTAAAACGTTATTTACAATCCTGATTAAACTATTATGTTAATCACAATTTAAATGTCACAAAACATGAACTGGAATGAGAGAAAAATTATACCAATATCTAAAAACAATTAGGTATCACACAGTGATTATAAAATGTCAAATAAAATAAACAGAAATGGATAGTGATATTTTATGGTAAAAAGCTTCTTGTAATTTAGCTAACAGTATAATTTATACTAATTAATTATTCTCTAACTTTTATTTGGCGGAAATACCTTTGCTACTAGTTTTTATAATTTCATATGTCTCGTTATCTCCTATATAGAAAAAAAAAGATCTTCACGCCCTAATTTCCGAAACAAGAGGTAGAGGTATAACCAGAGCCACCACGACTAGTATTCTTCTGCTTCTATATAGAATCTTTCAAAATACCTACATATCAAACTTTGTTAAAAAACCTCGAACTGTTGATATTTGTTTGAGAAGAATCACTAATTTTCCAAAGCACTTTTCTTGAGCTTGGAATAATTTTTCAAAAATATTCAAAGAATAAAAAATAACACTTTAGATATGATTCGACCTCTTCCATTTGTTTCTCACTAATATTTCTAAGCATAAGAGCTATCTCCTGAGAACTATAAAATAAATGATCAAAATGTTTAATATTTTCTTATTATGACATTGATGGTTATTTTCCACAGCTATGTAATAGTAGAAGTATACGTAATAGTCTTAGTAAGTTCGTCATTGCAGAATATCATTTTAAACTTTTCTTGTAATAATTTAAGAATAATATGAAACTCAGCCAATAACCATTTTCTGAAAGTAACTATCACCCAATAACATCAATAAAGTGTAACTAGATTAGATTGAAACACACACACACATGATTCATGGACTTAACAGAAATCGTATTAGTTTTGTACCAATTATTCTTTTTATTTATTATTTTATAATTGGATTGCGGTTTAGGGCCTAGTTTTACAATACTATGAATGACATATGACTAGAAAGATTACAAAAATATCTTGCAATAATTTATTAATACATTTTGTTATATGTAATGTGTTTAATTATATTTTTAATGTTAAATCTGCCTAATCAATTAAGTAGTCTATGGACAACGGTGCTGATTAGAAATTACAATCAAGACTTCATGACTATCGTACTAATATTATAAATGCGAAAGTTTATATGTTTGTTTGTTACTCCTTCACGCAAAAATTACTAAACCGATTTTATTAAAATTTGGCACATAGAGAGATGATAACTTGAATTAACACATAGGATAGATTTTGTAAATGTTACTTTGGGACCATTAACCAAGCGGGCAACGCCGCGGGCAATTGATGGTTTAATATAAACTTTGTCATTTATAATTGTACCTAATTTTTTTGGTCCCTGGAACAAAAATAAATAAGGAAGAAATCTTCATCGCAAATAGACGGAATCTCAGTTTTTAAAATAGAATTTTATTATAATCAATTCAAATAGTTAGTACTATTTAATTAGACATTTACCATTTCTTTAATTTCATTGCGTTTATTTTAATATTTTTTAAACGCTTTATTTCCATGGACATATTTTTTACAAGTATGTTACGTTGAAAATAAATGAACTCTCTCATAGACAATTTCTTATCTAGATAAACAACTTAGATACCAGAGGACTAGATAGATATGACCTTATAAAACCAGCTCTAGTTATTTCAAAGCAATAAACTTTTAAGTGGATACAAAGTACGATAACAAGTTCATTTAAAATAGTATTTTATTTTGATTTAACATGACAAATTGAACATAAATTAATGTTGAACACGCATACTTTAGGGCTAGTAGAGAACGGCACCAACTATTTATTCCCTGTGACAAATGTCAATGAAATTGGATTATTTCCTTCTTTTTTCGTTATGACATTGGCGTTATCAACTGCCAGTAACAAGTTAGATTACTGACTTTCATGTCAAATTTATGCACGATACTATTTCAAATTTATATACAACTAGCTGTCCTGGCGAACTTCGTTCGAACCGTTTACTTTATATAGAAAAAATTAAAATGTGGTTTTTCCTAATTTCCTCACAGTTTTTACCTTTTTCTGGACTTAGATATCTTTTAAACTTTCCCTGGACTCACATAATTCAAAACCAAAATTAGCCAAATCGGTTTAGCCGTTCTGGAGTTTTAGCAAGACTAACAAACAGCAATTAATTTTCATATTTAGAAATGTCATGTACTTTTAACAAACTAATGAAAGAACTATCGCCTCTGGGGTCTAGCGGTCTGGGTGTTGGACTTGACTGCATGAGGTCCCGGGTTCGAATCCCGGGTTGGCCAACAAAAAGAAAATTGGATTTTTCCAATTTTCTATTAAATAAAATGTTGGTCGGGATTGGAAAAGTGCCCGGTTGGCGATAGGCTTGCCACCTATCACATTGTGGGACTTAGTGTATTCGGCTAGTCGTGGGTGCCTTGGTTTGTACCTCTGCCTACCTCTTCGGGGATATAGGCGTGAAGATACTTAACGAAAGAAGAGATAATCAAATAGGAGGTATGTTTTTGTGTTAATTATGCGAATAAAAATTAAAATTTGCCAATTAAAATTAAATCTGTCGGGTCTTAAATTACGTAATTAGATTGTGTGTATTTATTAGTTTATTATTGTCCAATACAAGAAACCCAATTGTTTTACATCTAAAATTTTAAGGAGCAATTTTATAAAATAGCCATATTTGTTGCAAGTAAAAATATTTCATATATTAGGTACTGTTATTAAAAACCTCCAGTTATCTAGTATTTTAAATGTAGCCATCTGTGTCTGTTTTCTTGTATTATTACAAAATAACATGTATTATGTACCTACCTATTTTTTTATCTTTTTTGCTATCTGTCTACTTGTTTGCCTTATCTGTAATTGTATGTCGAACCACCAAAACTGTAATCCTCAGGTATTCACTGTGACACAAAATTTTATACTAAGCTAATGTGTGAAACGGGTAGTTTTTATACAATACCTTGGTTATACTTAGCATGCTTATTAAAATATTATGTATATTTAAACAAATTAAAACAATAAACGCTAACAAGCTATTACTTTTGTGCTGGTGTAGATAATTACATATAAACATAAACAATAGTGGTACTTATATAAATTCTCTTGATTATAATGCAAGTGTAGTAAAAATAAAAAAGCCGACTTCTTTCTAATCACTACTTATATTGAAGTACACAAAAATACCTATAATTAAATGTTAAATTAAACTTACCACAGTTACACTTGCTAGATCTAAATCAATTTTATATGTGAAGATCTCAAGACTAAAAACAACCTTTTGCAAAAACAAGTAAAATAAACATAAATAATAATTAATATTAAACCAATTACATGAATTGATCTAACCTCAGATTATATGTCTGTGTTATGGGTGTATTTTTTGTATGATTGGATATGATATTAATCAACGATAATAAAAAATACAAATATTTAAATATACAAAAGAATTACTTTAATAAACAACCAAACCCAGAAATACATTCACCGATGTTGATCACACAAATGCCTGTTCCCGCCGGGAATCGAATCGAGCCTTGTGATTAGGCTTTCTAATTACTAGTGTATACTAACTCTTAATGGGTTAGCATACACGCCCCAAAGAAGTAAAAAAAAACATCAAAATTCGTTTCTTACTGGCCGAGTAATCACCTAACAAACAAAAAAAAAACTGGCGAATTATCAATTTTCCTCTTTTTAGAGTCGGTTAAAATTTGCCTTCTACAAAAAAAAATATAGTTGAAATCATAACGTAATAAAATGACTAAATACCCGTAACCGTTCTATTTATAGAGCAGAAACATATGTATAACATTTTAGTAGATACATCTGAATGTTGGGCGTGTACTACCGACGGTCACGCAATATGGCGTGCCGACGGACAATAGTAAAAGAACATTTCTCTACATCTACGTAAAGTTTCATCCTAACAGTTAATTATCTGTCACAAAGCTGCAAGGGCGTATTTAATCTATTTTAGGCAATTTATGCACTAAGTTATGGTAACATGCGTTTTTGTACTAACTAGTGGACCATAATAAATTTAATATCTTGATGATAACAACGCCATCTTCATTTTTAAAGAGTTTGTTTCCAAACTTTTTAGTGCGCCATCTGTGATCTTTTATCGTTATCATCAATATATTTGTTTGTGTGTGTCAAATACATGGTAGTGTGGGTAATGTTTTATTTATTGGTTTAATGTACTTTATAAGCATTATTATTGAAAAATATTAGCGTTCTGCACTTTTCCTACACATAAACTATAAGTGTGCCAAATTTTATGCTCCTGAGTTAGCGCAATTTTCGTAAAAAGGGGTCCAAAGTTTTGGCATCACGTATTAATATGTAGATAATCTATTTCAAACGAAACTTCACACTGAACTCGTTTGAAAGGGGCTTAGAAATTCACTATTTCTGTCACTGATATTAAAAGTCAAAATAAACTAAGTTGGGATATTTATTTCAGTCTGCTTGTGACGATGGTGGCTTAACAGTGACTGAAATGTTTTAAAAATAAAGTTTAGTGTGATAGCCACTAGCTCTACATGAAATTTAAACTTTTGTGTCAATAACTTTGGTATTTTTGCTTTAAATTATACTTCGTATTTACAAATGAAGATATAAGTAATATGAGCAGGTATGTGTTAGATTAGCATATCCTTTTTAATGTAGATAAGTACATATGTTTATATGTTAGATATAATCTATTTATAAACAAATGAAACCCCATTTTGTGTGAACGGATGGATCAATTTTGCTGATTTTTTTTGTTGTATTAGTTATTGTTAGGAGAATATTGTTGTAAAAAGAAAAATTGGGAAAATAGCAAGAAAAATAGAAAAAAAAACAATGCTATGATCCATACAAACTTTATGGCAAGCGATACAAATTTCAACGGGTCGGCTAGTATAAACAAATATATTATGATAGTGAACAAGTAGATGGCTCTTCAGATAGCAAGAGACCACCATCCACATCACTTATAGATAGATGCTAAAGATTTTAATAGCGCGTTACCATCTTGCTTACATGATTTTAGGTCACAAGTGCAAATCTGCCACTAATTCTTCCCATATGCAAGGAACGTGACTACGGCGAGCACTGATGCTGTGGAAACGTTTCGACACATAAGCGTAAATGTGGTCATGTATACGTCTTTACCCAATAAAGCTTTAAAATAGACTTTTGACATTATAAGAGTGAATGTAGGCCGTACAAACTTTGAAACTTTAGGCACCAAGTAGGTTTGGAGAATGGTAATTGACGTTTTGGGACTAATTCTGTTAACTAGCCGAGGACAGAAGTAATGTTAATGTAGTCGCTAAAAAGTTGTGACTTTCTAGTAGAGTTGTAGCTGAGATCCAACATTTGTCGGATATTAAGACTTTTAAATATTATTTTATCTGTAATTTATTAATACAATTAAAGTAAGATATTAATTATATTTTATTGTGCGTAATCGAAATAAAATATAAGTAATATTATCATCAAAACGTGCAGTTTTAATTGAGTAAATTTCAATTAAGTAACTAATAGGTAACTGATTTTATTTGAATACCTACACATTGACTTTAACTTGCAATACCTTTTTCTAAGTAAAATCAAGATAAAGCCAAATAAAATTATTAATTTTACAATTTCCTGCCAAAAAATGTATACATCCAATTCATTCATAGTGAACTATTTTGCCTGTTTTGTCACGCCATAATAGGTACGTATATATTTTTTGGCGGAAAAAAAATAAATAATTTTATTTGGCTTTGAGTATGGATTTCCGCAAGGTAACGCCTTCTTCTATCAATTTTCTTAAAATCAAGATACTTTCAAAATTGTAAACTGTACAAATTTAAGAACTTAAATTATCCCAAAGTGTACATATAAGTAAATCCGTAAAAATATACAATTTTCAGATAAATAAAAATGGACATTACAAAGTGGAGTTGAAATATATAATTTTATATGCTCGTCAAAAATAAAAAGATTGTAATATTCTTATTGTTTACAAAACAATATAACACATGTAGGTATGTGTGTAAAATACACATTTTATTTTTTAATTTATCTATGTGTTTATTTTTATAGTTTATTTTCTGGTGTGTACAATAATGAAATAAAAGACGACATAAAAGTAAATACTTAAAACAAATGTCGAATACAATATGTCAATCAAATATCAAATATAACTTGTTTCGTAAAATGTTAATAAAATAGGATGAAGAAAATAATTTATAACATACCTACAGTAGCCGTAGACACGAAATGACTATGACCGTGGCCACGAATTTTAAGCTTGTTACAAGAAGTTGGTAAATTTGTAGCTACCTCATGTAACACGTACACATTGTACCTATCTAAAATGAATATCATCAAAACACTTTTCTAGTTTAGATGTAATTCATCTAACACAAAGTTTCCTGATAAATTTGCTTTACAAAATTAGCAGATTGTTTGCTAGTGTTATGGATGTTAAACGATACTACTACACAGAAACATTTAACAAGATACCAAAATAAATTTAATAAACAAACCCAGCAGATATAAATGCTCAAAACACAAATGCTTGCCCCCATGGGGAATCGAACGCTAGCCTCGCGGTGGGTCAGTGAAGGCGTGTACGCTAGGTTTTTTACCAACGAGGCAGTCGATAATGAAAAACTCAAGCACCGTTTGTGTGATTCATGTGAATAACATAAAAAGTGGCATAGGTATGTGCTATTGATCGCACCCATGACACTTGAGACATGTAAATCAATCTGAAATGCCAACGTCTAACTTTCTCCACTCAAATAATTCAAACCCAATATTACTTTTCGTCGAATAGCTTTACTAAGGTGACCTTTACATATTTTATCTGAAGTGTATTTAATCGTCAACCCGTGGCTCTCAAAAGTACTTCAGAGCCTCAAGCTCTCACCAATGTAACTTGGAATTTTCTTCCTCCTTACTTTAATGACATACTCGGGACGAAATGCTAAGAAAATGCCTCTCGGCGGTCTTCTTACGATGGTCATTCTATAAGTACAACTTAACTCGAAGGTAAGTATTATCTTCGGGTAGTAACTTGGCGTTTTAATAAGAAATATAACAGCAATGGACGTTCTTTTGAAAATATATGAATAATTTAAACAAAAGTTTTTTTTTCAATAAATTTATACATAGGTCATTAAATTTGTATCTGTGTTTAATAAGTATTAGTATTAGTATCGTTAATATATGTATTAGTTAGTTTAATATGTATTAGTATCGTTAACTAACACTCATAACACACGCATAAAATTTTAACCAAATTATATGCAAATTATATCAATTTGTATTATTTGCTCAGGAATATTTATTTATTTATTAACGTTTGAGGCATTTTTATTTAGTATTTGTTAGCTTTCTAATGAACAAAAGCAACAAGAACCTGTACTATTCGTATTTATTTCAGATTGTTCTATTTATTCGTTTCCATATTTATTTATTACTACTTCAATATTGACCTTTTATAGTTTGTGGTAAATGAGCTTAACCCCATCAGTATCTAATGTAATATGTTAAGATTCGTGTAACCAGTTTTATTATTGGCAATATTTTATTTTAAATTATTATTTATTGGTATTTTTGTTACCTATTTAATGGAAATTTATTTTGCTGAATAACACATATGAAAGGATACAATTCCAAATCTGAGCTATGTTTAAAGAAAATTGTCAAAAAAGAGCAAAATCCCCGAAGAGGTAGGCAGAGGTGTACAATCAGGGCACCCAAAATTAGCCAAAGATACTAAGTCCCACAATGTGATAGGTTGCAAGCCTATCGCCAACCGGGCACACATTCAATCCCGGGCAACATTTTTTTTATTAGAAAATTGGAAAAACACAATTTTCTTTTTATTACCCGTTCCGGGATTCGAACCTAGGACCTCATGCACTCAAATCCAACACCTGAACCGCTAGACCACAGAGGCGATATAAAAACAGTTCCTATGTTCTACATGTATTATTTCTAAAATTACGTCATAAGGAGAAATTTACTAACTAAATATTATATTTTATAAACCCATTCTAAACGGAAATACCTATCCATATGTCCATCATCGCCATCTGCTCCTAGACTCTGAACATGCCGTCTATAAATGGACATTATGAAACTCGATTAAGCTGTCACTCACGTCATGAATACTAAAGTAGTTACGAAATTCAAATAAATCAAATTCTAGTTTAAATACTTTAGTATTTTATAAACTAAAATTCGAAATTAAAAACCTAGAACTAAACTAAATTACAGACAGAATATTATTCAGTAAAAAAAAAACTTTTATTTATGGCTGATTTTACCGATCATGTTGAAAACCAAGTTTGGTTAAACAAATTTCAATGTAAACTAGTTCAATTATCGGTCGTGATCCCGTTCATAAGTAAAGTCTTTTAAATTTTTAAAAATTCTTATCTCCATCTACTGAGAATTTACTTACAATAACAAAATTCCTTTGACAATAAAATTGACACAATAAAAAGTTTTGACGATTGACTAAATGCGTTTATAAGTTGATCGCGCTTAAATTCAACGGTGAAATCCAGCCTTAGTTGTAATTTTTGTTCGATTTGAAAGTTATTAAAATTCACCAACAGCCGCACTTATAAACGTAAATTAACATTATACTATCTTTCAGTCACAATTTTGCATGGAAAATGTTGGCTTAATGACTAATTAAAAAATAATTCATTAACGTCTTTGAGCAATCGCCTCTGTGGTCTAGCGGTACGGCGTCGGCGTCTTTTTCAAGTCCCGGGTTCGATCACCGGGTCGGGCAACAAAAAAAAAATAGTGTTTATGTATTTTCAATTTTCTAATAAAAATAACATTGACTGATATTGGACATGTGCCCGGTTGGCGAAAGGCTTGCCACCTATCATATTGTGGTACTGAGTGTCTTCGGCTATAGTAGTGGGTACCATGATTGTACCTCTGACTACCCCTTCCGGGGACATGGGCATTAGTTACTTTTGTGTATTACTTTACTTTGCGTGTGGCCGTGTAACACGCACACAATCATGCTTTTAAAAAAATAATGAAATGAAAACAATGAAACAAGAAGGAATGTAAGAAACACAAGTTATACGAGGTATCGACAATATCAATGATCTAAGTTCCAAATGCATTACTTTTATATGAAGCTGACTACTATTATGTCCAAACATTATTACAACAGTAACTCGAACAGCCCTCATCTATTCCCTCATGAGATAAAAGTCCTCATTTGCATTGACCCGGAAAACTGTTGCGTTTCGTTCATTTAAAAAAATCCACATTCGGGGAAGAGTATTTGTAAATTTTCCCTCTGACCTACTTGAAGTCAGCAAATCCAAATTGCGTTGATACCCCTCACCCTTCTCAGAGTCTCTAGATTACATGAGTTCGAGGGGACAGAAAGCCAAGTTGATGGGTCAAGTTAGTTTGGTGAAGTAGTACTGTGGATCGATAAGACTCTGGCAGGTCGCCCAGCTTCGTTCCCGCATTATTGTTATTACAAGCCTTGTGAAGGTACCCCTATCTTCTGCTTTGGTATTGGTTCTAAGCCTCCAAATAATATCGTAAGATACGTGATCACATTGGAAATTTGTCGATCGGAAAACTGAGAAATTGGAAAATATACATGCGAGATAAACGTGGATGAAATATGTGTTCATTCTCGTATTCCTTCCAAGCTTTCTAAGTTTAACACTGATTAAAATTTATATAATAAAATTCTCGGGAAAATGTTAGGTTAATCTTGAAAATTTCGGATACCCTAATGGGATATTTGTTTTCATAGTGCTTAAAAATAATTTTATATTAATCTTAAAACTTAGAAATTAACTTATGGTACTTATATGTTTTGTTGATTAAAATTTATATAACACTAGCTGACCCGACAGACGTTATTCTGCTATATTTTTAATGCAATTTTTCTTATCTTATTACTTATCACTTAGGGATATGAAAAATAGATGTTGGCCGATTCTCAGACCTACTCAATATGCTTACAAAATTTCATGATAATCGTTCAAGCGTTTCGGAGGAGTACGGGAACGAACATTGTGGCACGATAATTTTATATCTGGTGGTTATGATACGAGATTATCTATAGGCCTTTGCCAAATATTTGAGGAGGTGATATTACACCTTATTACAAAGCCTCAGTAGTTATGCGGTTAACATATATGCCTAACATCATTCAACACTACCACGAGATTCGGATACGATTCCCGACGAGGTAGGAATTTGTGCGATGAACATTTAGATATCGGTATTTCTAGATTTTGGTATGATTATTAAATTTACTCAAATACCTTTCTATTGAAATGCTATAATAATATAATAAACATAATTTGTGGTTAGATTAATCCGAGTTTGTTGTCCAGATATATTTGTAATTTTTAATTAGGAAAATAAGTATCTTCACGCCCCTATCCTCGAAGCGGTAGGTAGAGTGTGCGTCTGGCACCAGAACACTCACAACTAGACGAAGACACTAAGTCCCACAATGTGATAGGTGACAAGCCTATCGCCAACCGGGCACAAATATATCCAATTCCAGGCAACGTTATTTTTATAAGAAAATTAAAAATATACGTTTTCTAATTTTTTTGATGCTCGACGCCGGAATCGAACCCGGGACCTCAAGAATTCAAGCCCGACGCCCGACCAGGAGACCACAGAGGCGAAAAATTAATAAAAACTTGTTTTAATCAGAATATAAACGTATAGGACCTGAGTGTGTTTTAGTATATTTGTATTTGTATATATATTCCTTAGTCGAGGAGGCGGCCAACGTTGACACATCCTCCTGAAGAGGCCTTTATAACGTAACGCCTTCATTCGACGGAGATCTAGTTCGTTTTCGATAGGTGACAGGAATATCGGATACATACGAGAAGGCAGTCCAAAGGCTTGACGTCAAATTTTATCAACAAATTATTTCTTAGAAAAAGCAAATCAAATTTTTATTAAAAATATATTTAATAGGATTTTGTGTTTGCAATTATGTAATGGCTGGTCTCCTGGATTTTAATATTTTTGTCAATTATTTAACAAGTCAACTTCTTTTATTTGATACCCATTTTGAGCAGGTTTACAAAAATATCCGCCATTTTGTTGCGTCGGCCATTTTGAATTGACAACACCACCACCGGAACTAAACTTGTATTTCTAATATTAGTTCAATCGTTAGACTGGTTCCAAATTCAGTTCTAAGATTTTGCTATACTAACAAACAGATAAAATGTTAAATTAAATCTTGTAAAAATATATAATTCCACAAAAACACCGCTGACCGTGAACATATGCTAAGAAATTATGTTGCCATTCAAATAATATTTATAGCCATGTCTGTACCCCATAAAATAAGCGAATACGTTTATTCGATAATTGATTTATTCTAACTTGTGGACGTTTACCGCAATAATCAAAGCAATTTAGACGACATTTTTATACAAAATATATATTTTTAGTTTCAAGACCGTTAAGACTATTTTTATTTATATTGTTGAAACCAAACACCTAATTTAATATAGGAATGAAGCTGTTTAAACATGAGAGGTTTAAATTTGAGACAAAAATTCAAAATTTGATCATTTCCAAATATGAGATTTAGATTTCAAGTTTGGTGGGAAGTTTTAGGTAAACATTCAACCTACGCTGAGAGTTTTATATTTCTCCATTTTCAAGTAGATATTTTTCTTAAAACAAAATTTTAAAATTTTGTGTGTAAGATTTACAAGTCCGGGTTAGGCTTTTGTCATCAGTGCACATTTCCGAGATGAGAATAGATTTTTTTTAGTTTCTGACGTGACGGGAAGTAATCATTTACAAACTAAGTACCAAAGTTGTTTTATCACTAACTCATTTACCTACTTTTGTAATATATTTAACATATTTACTTAGATTGTATTTTAAGATGTACTTCTCCATCGCCTCTGTGGTTTAGCGGTCGGGCATCGGATTTGATTTCTTGAGGTCCCGGGTTCGATCCCCAAGTCGGGCAACAAAAAAATGTGTATTTTCAATTTTCTAATAAAATTATAGTTGCCAGGGATTGGATATGTGCCCGGTAGGCTTGCCACCTATCACATTGTTGGACTTAGTGTCTTCAGCTAGTTAAAGTGGGTACCAATGGCTATCTCTTCAGGGATATAGCTTGAAGATATAATAATAAATATCACTGGACAAGTTACACAAATTGAATCTAACTCCAAGATAAGCACATTATATGCTTGTGTTATGGGTTGTTAGTCAACATATTTATACATAGAAATACTTAAATAGATACCAGAATACAATTAATAAACACCCAGACCCGGAAATGCAGACATCTAAATGTCCATCACACAAATGCCTGCCTCCATCGGTCGGAAATTAACCCGAGCCTCGCGTTTATATAATCAGGTTTGAATTTCTGAAAGTATTAGTGGATATTTTCAATAAATTTTGTTAATTTATTCTTATCCGACACTTGATTTATGCAAACTTGTCGTTATTTATCACGATGCGCTAGTAAATATAAGTACGTAAAATATTCACAAAAATATGCAATTTAAATGTTGAATTAATTAAGTCCATTAGTGAACCCGGAAATATATATTTCTGTGTAAACTTGGATGATGATATATGAGACACAAAAACATTGGAAGATACAAATTTGTTTAATATAGACAAAACTAAATAATTTTAGGCCTTTTAAATGGATTTCCCAAACAATGTTATAGTTAGTACCTAGTAGTATCTGTCAATGCTGGTGTTCCTCAAGGCTGTGTACTTTCTCCCACATAGTTTCTTTTGCATATCAATGACATATTGCAAAACAGTAACATATACTGCTATGCAGACGACATTACTGAGGAAGCCTTGTACTTCAGCCGGCCCAATAATTCTCAAGATCACGTTATTGAGGGTCGAAACCTCTTCTGCTGGATATCGAGAATTTTTCAACCGAAATCTTCTACTGGGGCTAGCAGAACCTGAAGCAATTTAACCCAAGAAAGACATATGTTAGTCCGTTTTCCTCTTAAAGGTCTCCGTTTGTCCTATCTAACTGATTTAGGGAAGTTTTCCTGTATGTCTATGTAACTTACATTGGTATACTTTGCTTTGATATTTAGAATGACCTTTGCTGAATTGGCCTCTAAAATACTAGGAGTTCTAAATGAGGTGAGATAGTACTTCAAGAGGATCCATCGCTTGCAACGTTACTATGCACAAATTTGGATGCATGGACTACTGAACCCAACTCTGGGCAGGGGCTCCTAAGTAGGAGCCAGTTCCAACACAGAGCATTTCAAGTGGGAAATTTCCAATAGGCTTGATTCTTTCTGCTGCATATAGTTGTTTCATTTGATTCCTGTTGCTGAGTTTTAGGTGATCTCAAAGATATTTCTTATGTCACACCTTTGTCGAACCAGTTACCCAGGGCATTATTTCCAAGCGGGTATGACTTGGGAACCTTCAAGAAAAAGAACGAAGCCTGGAAGGATGGATATATAATATCTGTGATGCACCCGGTGTTGCAAATGACCGTGGGTGAAGGTGATCACTTTCCATCAGGTGACCCACTTGCTCATTTGTCTCCTTAGAATAAAAAGAGGTACATAAGCAAATCGCTTGCTTGATAAAAATAATACATGTAATTTGCATTGAGGCCGGCGTTTGTGTGATGAACATTTAGATGTCTCCCTTTCCGGGTCTGGGTGTTTATTAAATTTATTCTGATATATATTTAAGTATTTCTATGTATTAGAATCGTTGACTAACAGCCATAACACAAGCATATAATTTGCTTACTTTGGGGTTAGATTCAATTTGTGTGACTTGTCCTAAGATATTTATTATTATTATTCTTATGTACCTACACGAAACATGATATTGGTTTATTAAAGCTTAGGACTCATATATTAGGATTTTAGTGTAAAACAATCTATTAACCACCCTGCCCTCCCAAGCGAAACAAGGTAATACAGAGTACTTTCATTAAAGAAGTATCTTCGTACCCAAATCTCCGAATAGGTAAGCTGAGGCACAATAATTAGTGTACCTACGACTAGCCGAAGATACTAAATCCTACAATGTGATAGGTGGCAGGCCTATAGCCAACCGGGCACATAGCTATTCCCGGACAATGTTATTTTCATTAGAAAATTAAAAATACACATTTTTGTTGATCAAACCCGGGACCTCAAGAAGTCAAGTCCGACGCCGGATTATTAGACCACAGAGGCTATCATTACATATTCAGAAATTAAAAAATCTTCTTTCGTTGGTGCTATAAATTCAGGTAGGTCGATGGAAAACTGTCGAAATTCAGTACGAAAATTTATAAAATATTACTAAGTTTAAATAAAATAGAATACATTAATAAATTACAATAACTAAATAAGTAAATTAAAGCCCGTATCCTCGAAATTATAGTATGTACGTACATATATGTATGTACAATCCGGGTTCCCACGATTAGCCGAAGGTACTTAGTTCCACAATGTATGGTAAACCGGATAACCGGGCAGTCATTCGATTCCGGGTAATGTGGTTTTCATTCGAAAACAATAAGATTTCGGATCCGGATATCGAACCCTGTGTCCGGTGATGGCGTTGACTACTCGAAGTCTCCAACGGTAACACAGGACCATTAGACAACAGATTGGATAAGTACCTACCTACTAAGAAGACTAAGCTGCCCCCAGTTACTTTGATATAACGTTACATTGTATCTTGTCCATAACTTAAGTTTTGATGGGATTTTATGCTAAATAAACTGTTCAATTTAATACTTAATTATTTTAATATATTTAATTAAATGTGATATTATAATTACTAATAAATTACAGAAAAAATCTTTATTTTGTTGACTTCAAGAATATTGTGTTTTTATCAGTATAATAATATAGCAAGGTTTATATATTTAATAGCTATGTTACGAAAATTATTAAGCTGTTATTATGTTTATTATATATTATGAAGTTTCAAGTAAAAATATCTAGTTAAATATTTTTATTTAGTTGAAAAAAGATATTTTTATTTAAATTATCATTTTATTTGACTTGGATTTCACAATAGACTATCAAGCAATAATTTAAAGTAAATATGTTTAATAACTCTAACATAAAAACCGCATACCTGTGATTGAGGTTGATTCAATAATTATGATCTATTAAACTAATGATCGGTACAAAATGTTCAATATGACCACGTTTTTGCAGCAAACGAGTAGATTATACTGGTTTAAATTAATCTGGTAATATTATTATGTACCTATTTCAAAATATAATTGTGACTTGGGTAGGTATAGTAAACATTTGGTATGTTTATATTTTGTATTTATATTTAATTTATCTTATTTAATTCTATTTATTTAAGAAGTTATTTAGCCAACAGGATGCTTCCTAACTATTTTCAATTTCTTTGGCTCAAATCAATACATAGTATGAAACAAAGTCGCTTCCTCTGTCCCTTTGTATGCTTAAATCTATAAAACTACGCAACGTTTTAAATTTGGTTTTTTAATACGTAAAGTGATTGAAGAGGAAAGTTTATCACACCTGTGCGAAGCCGGGACGGGCCGCTAGTATTAAATATAATACTCATCTACTGATATGAAATATCTGTCCCTGCAGAAGAAGGTGTCATTAAACTTAACTACAAATGAAGCTTAATATCTGAATCTCAGATTTACAGCACACCATGATCATCTTTGGTGTCTATAATCAGTTATTTACCATCAAGAAAGTGATTACCTGCTTAATGTTATTATTAATAATATTTGTTTTGTCTATAACTTTCTCTAAATTTATTTCGCAATAAATTATTAATATAACTCTATTTGAACGGAATAATATGGAAATACTAAAACAATTGAAAATTAAAAAAAATACTTGAAATTTAAATTTGGAATTATTCTCGAAGTTTCGTAGAAAATTTCAAAAATCTATCAACAAAGTTTTGATGTTGGTGACGTTTAAATTCCGAGCCTAGAACTAAAATAGAATGTTTGCTACTTCTCTACGTTCTAGCCGACGGATCCATAGACACCGCGAACTAGACAGATGAATAAATACGTTTTTTCTCATCGAACATCAGTTTAACTATTTTAATCTTCTAGTGAATGTTTAAAAAGTGGTTCAAGTTTGTGCTTATTTATAAAGGTGAGTAATTAACCAAGATTGTATACTGTATATTTGACAGAAGTCAAAAAGAATCAAACATAACGACAGATGTTGTTACTTTTCGTCATTACTTTGTTTGATGTGTAACTTTTCTATTAGTTTTATTCACAACCAGCCTAACTTTTATTATAATACCAAACACTCTCACTAATTCAATTATTAGAACAGTACCAACATACAGAAAAGTTTGCGTTCGTTAGTAATAAAGTACTCGATTAAATTAGCCTCACATTTTTCGCAATCGTAACATTATTTTTATACTGACCAAAATTGTTATATTGGCTTTTTAAGTTTTTATTTAGTATTAAATCTGATATCGCATCTAATGTATTATTCAAAATAGTTTTGAAATGAAATGAAATGAAATGAAAATGAAATTAAAATTATTTATTTGCGGAATATGTGTGTTAAAAAGTTGTTATAAAGATATTTAAGAATACAACATATTCTACCACAATGTGGTGTGCAAATTGTTTTATTTATTTCAAAAACAATATGTAAATAATAATTATGTTATGCTATGTAAATGCTACATAAAGATACTGGTCAGAATGATATTAATTATATTTCGAAACACCTATCCTATTTTGATTCTAACAATTTAAATTATTTTTTCTTATTATTTTTTTACTACATGATAATCTTTCTTAAATCAAATTTTATCGTAAATCAATTCAGCTATGTGTACTCTTTTAATATACTCATTTGGATAAATCTGTATTAGTTACAAACATCCGAAAGTATTAATGATCTTTCACGTTTAAAATAAAAATGAGATAATTTTACCGTACGTCTTCATCAAATACAATTTTAAATATAAATACCCAACAACAAAATAAGATCCCAACTAACGACTGTGGTTTTATCTCAATCAAACCGTTAGTAGATACTCCAATTATTTTAAATCAGTGGAAATGTTAACGTCTTATATCTTAATGAAGGATCGTTGGTACATAGAAGTGAGTTGTATAATGTTTGATTACATCACAACTGTTGTAATAATGTAATTGATGCAACAGTGTAATAAGCCTGTATAGTTTTTTTTCTAATTAAAGTGGCACAGACCACACAGAATTCTTAATTGCAACCGGTTTGTAAGAGTTTGTAATAGACTATGCGTAGGCACATCTAGATAACTTATTTAAGAGAGGAATCATTAAATATTATCGCGTGTGCTGTATAGTTATTCGGTGTTGGCGTTGACTGCGTGAAGGCTCGGGTTTGATACCGGGTTGGGCAGCTTCAAATGTGTTTATTACATTTCTTATAAAAAAATTGTTGCTCGCGATTAAATGCCCGTTTGGTGATAGGCTTGTTACCTGTAAAATTGTAGGAATAAGTTCTGCTGATTGTGGATTTGGTTGTACATCTGCATGTACCTTCAGGGTTCAGAATAAAAGAAGTTCAAGCCGTCATTGTGCAATAATTAGGATCTTAGGTTACCTAATGACAGGTATGACATCCATACCTGAGTTCAACTAATCACTACTTAAACTTCACTTGTGCACTTTAATTGAACGAATTATTTACCAAAATTGACTAATCTTACTTAATATATACACGGAACTAAGTATCAATAAAAAAACTGCATCCACTCTTCCCCTCATTCCCCGCGAAACCTCCAAACTTGTTTTTATTGATGCTGTGACTAAGGTTTTTAATTTAATATGCCAATAACTAGTATGATTGTAGAAATAAATTGATTATATTTTTATGAGTTGGAGGCTATGAAATGTGTTGCGTGGAGAAATTTATATACTTTTAATAGAAATCCAATAACAGGAGACAATTGGTTGTAACGGTTACAATTTCAATTTGCGTTTTCGCAATAAACCGGCATGCATCTGGCGCCTCCGCGAATCGAAATTTTATCGTTTCGATGACATTCTCGAGCAGTTTAATTAATTTTATCGTTTCTGTTATGCCACTTGCCAGGGGCTTAAGATGCTACACTTTAAAATAATTTAAAATGAATAGCATGACGTCATGCTTTTTATAGTTACAGATAAGAGTGCAATCTGTAATTACCTTTGAATAAATAATGCTCTAATATTTAGAACGTTGTCATTTTTTTAAATAACGAATTTGTAAAATAGTTACATATCTATCTACTCATGCATTTGACTAAAGAACATTTTCATCTTAAAAAACCGTGTCATAAAAACTTTTAAATTTTATAATTTTGTTTATTAAGAATATGAGGGTTCGTTAAAGTAGTCACACGCGACTAAACCTAGAGAAGGTGAGTGCTTGTAGAAAATTATGTAGGAATTTTATTATTTTATGAGTTTCATTAAGATATATATACACAAATAAAATAATTTGTTTATTAATTTATTTGATTTACAAGAAACACATTTTTGCGATCGTTATATAAAATATCCATCCCCGTGTCACTTGCCAAATTACTTTAAGCTAAACGATAATCAATGGAACTGAAATTAATACATACATTTCTTTAGATCAACTGATAGGGTCGTGTGCCAAAGGAATGAAGTGCGCCGGGTCAGCTAGTAAATAATATAATAAGCAAACTAAACCCATCTCACTAAAATATAATTCAAAAAAATGGATAATTGTATTTCGCTTGGCAAATAAATTCGCAAACTCACTTCCATATTAATATATTCATACCTAGTCAAATAAATTATGCAGTCTTGGTAGAAAAAATAAATATCTCATCTAACTATAAATAATATGAATTGAGTCCATATTTCAGCTGCTGTACTTATTATTATAAATTGCAAAAGTCTGTCTGCCTAACTGCTTGTCTGTCTGTATGTCTGTCTGCCTATCTGTCTGTATGTCTATCTGAGTTCTTATTTGTTACTCTATTACGGCTAAACTGTTAATTAAATTTGATATGCACATGGCTAAAAATGTGGGTTCAAACATGGGCTATTTTTTTTCAAAAATCAAGCCCTGGAATTTAAAAGGTGCTAATATTTTGTATGAAAATCATATTCTACGCTGACGAAGCCGCAGGTAACCAGCTAGTATAAAGTAATTGGTTACCACTATTTGTTCTATCATTAATGTTTCTATTGTTGTCCATTAAGGCCGAGCAAAATACATTGTTAGCATTTTAAAATTTTTTGTCTGTCTGGGTCATAGCCTTCTTTTCATCAACCTCACTAAAGGGGTTCCTGTGGGAGAGAAATAAAGTTAAAATGTCCACAGGACTACAACTTATTCAATTTTTGCCTTGTTAAATTGGGATTTAATATTTGATTTGTAATATTTGTGTCTTTTTTTATTCGCCTCTGTGGTCTAGCGGTTCAAGTGTTGGACTTGGTTGCATGAGGTCCCGGGTTCGAATCCCGGGTCGGAAAACAAAAAAATTGGGTTTTACCGATTTTCTAATAAAAAATGTTACTCGGGATAGGATATGTGCCCGGTTGGCGATAGGCTTGCCACCTATCACATTGTGGGACTTAGTGTCTTCGGCTAGTCGTAGGTGCCCTGGTTGTTTTTTATTCATAATTAGTAAGTTTAATTTTTAATATAAAATCCTAACAGCCCTCCATATAAAAAGCTATGTAAATACAATTACAGTGCTTACATAGTCTAATATTTTTATCAAAACATTAGGTACAGTCATTTGGAACATTTACGGTCTGCTACTAATACGACTCCTTCGTCAAAGATAGTAATGTTATGCTTTTAGTAACTCTAGTCCTATATTTTATATGAAATAAATTATGCAAAATACGAAATATTTACATGTCTCTGTGTGATATCCGCTTACACCAGAAAATTAATCCATAGTCTATAAGTAATTCATAGTTTTCCTGGCTTGAAATTCTTGATATTATATATAAATAGCTACAAGATATAAAATCTGTGTCATAATAAATATCCTCAATTTGAAGGTTAGGAGTAGATAAGGTTGTAATTTAAAAAAGAAGATCATACAGTCAGAAATGTCACCAAACTGGTTCCTAAATTTAGATGCCGTATTGACAAATTATGTAAACGACGAACAACGCGAGCTTCAAATAGGCAAACGAAACCTATATGTTATATCAGTACAACTATAACATGGATACAAATTTTGAAGAGAAATCCTAGCAATAGTAAAATACGTGTTCTTATAATACAAATAACTTAAGGCTAGGATATTCGAGAGCTGTTGGCAGTACGCGCTACGTCAACAACCGCGCGGCAAAATAAAAAATAAAATAAAAAAATTATTTAAGAGTAGCCATTGATTTTTTTCTTAAAATATCACGTCACTTCCTAGTGTTTTTTTTGTAAATTTGAGTTTTATCAGTTTCAAATACAACCTGAATAATTAAGCTCTGGAAAACTGAAAAAAAAAAAACAATTCCAACCATTTTACTAGGTACCACGTCGCAGTCTGCTAGTTCTTTTTTTCAAAAGAAAGCAAATGATTTCGAAATGGTTCCGTATAAATTTTACGATATATTCCATCTAGTGATTTTTGGGTTATATTTATTATTGCGTACACATGCCGGGGAGTTTGTTTCGCCGTTTCTTCTCCCGACGGGCTAGGTTTGGAAACGGTGGTAGTGTACGGTAGATAGGACTAAAAATTAATCTACCTTTAAATTAATTTATAATAAATAATGAAACTTATGTTCATAAATAAATAAAATGTTTTGGCTGTGATTTAAATGTACTTACATTTTTATAGAAATATGTAACTTCTTAAAATTGATTAAATATTTGCACACCACAATGTGGTAGAATATGTTGTATTCTTAAATATCTTTATAACAACTTTTTAACAC
>NJDC01009930.1:59125-70889 GCA_002245475.1 Calephelis virginiensis
AATTGGAAAAATCCAATTTTCTTTTTGTTGGCCGACCCGGGATTCGAACCCGGGACCTCATGCAGTCAAGTCCAACACCCGGACCGCTAGACCACAGAGGCGATAACATATTTTTTTTACGCAAGAGATCTTTGACTGTTTCTGACTCGTTTTATGTCATTGTGACATCAGTGCTATCCATTGTCGTGTTTCGAAACTCACTCAAGAAGCTTAACCCAGCCTCATATTAGCAACGCACCAATTTCACCTTTAATGTAGGTGATGTACATTTGGTTTCTTTGCCATTTTATGTTACATTATAATATCATGTATAATATTAAAATATACCAAATGACATAACATTACAAATTCCCTGAAGTTGTAAAAATCGCGAGGTCAGCAATATATTACCCATTATAAAAATAGATTCCCAAACTTGTATCTGGTGTGTTGTTTGAAAGGAGTTTGGAATAAAAAGTAATATTAATCCTTCTAAACCGAAGCAAAGCTAATATCATTAAAATGAAACAAGCAAACTCTCTACAGAGTTAACTCGAATATTATCTTTGGAATAGATTAAAGAGTTATTAAATTTACGTCGACTTGATTTAGTTAGCTCACTCGGTTATAGTAGCTGTTCGATGTTTATTAGGTATTTAACTCACGAGTTTGTTTTAATTAAGAAATCTGAATGGAACAAATTGCTGGTAATTTTAAAATCTAAAATATATATATATTCACTCCCATATCCTCGAAGTGGTGGGTAGAAACACAGTCCCACAATGTGATAGGTGGAATGTCTATCGCCAACACGTATCCTATCCCGGGCAACAACATATTTACTATAACATTAAAAATACACATTTTCTAGTTTTTTAGATGCCTGACTCGAAGTGTCGAACCCGTGACCTCAAAAAGTCAAGTCCGGCGCCGGACCGTTAGATCACAGAGAGAGGAATTTTAAAATAGTTTTAGACTTATTTTATTTCATATCATCTACCTTATCAACTATCTTGCTTAATACTATTCACAATGCCTACGTCATTGCTTGTCTTTAATATATCATATATAAACGCATTAATGGCAAGCAATGTTTACCTTACATAGAGTGAGGATAGCCCATTTAATAACTTTGCCCAAATAAATTAGTATTTGTGCAAGTAACACTCAATTCTTAAACTAATTCATCAAGTTTAACCACTGTATTAAAAATAGATATCTAAAATGTAACCATAAAAAAATTGTTAGTAATTATTCTACTATTTGTTAGTAGAATAAGTATCCATATATTTGGTACAGCACCTTCATTTTTTTCATTCAAAATGCTTGTTTGATGTCTTATGATTACTATTCATGTATTTAAAAAAACAACAAGTAAGTAATAATTTATTAGGTACTTTATTTTTATTATCCAAATATAAATATTAAATACGTAGGGACGTAATTATAATGTTATAAAAAAACACTTCAATACAAAATATTATACTCCAGTATAAAACAATTGTAATGAGAAATCTGCTAACTTAATATATGCTAACCTACCTACCTCTCATTTCCTAATATTAGATATCATACATCTAAAAATTAGTTATTATTATAAAGTAACTGCATACCCGATGAAGAATAGAATTACATTAAAATATTATTTTCAAAATTGATAAAAAAACTAATCTTAAGTAAAAAAATATTCTTAGTCCATCAACCGTTTTGGAATGCAAATACAGAATGAGGGAGCGATCAGCTGAGCATAGAAAGTCGGCCATTTTGGAAGCGGGCCGGACAGGGGCGGCGCATGCCCGCTTCGTTTGATTTATTTCATTAAAGCTTGTCAGAAATTTCGTCGGATTCCCGTCAATGGCTCTCTTCGTACAGTCGCGGCGAAATTTCAAATGCATAATTTTAAACTAATAGAGCTATTAATATGTTAATGAAATAACAAGTATACTTAAAAACCTCTTTATTTCGTATGCTTTTGTACATGAATTAAATTACCCTTAAATATGATCTGTACCCTGATATCATCATATTTACGTACATATTTAATTAGATTTTAAATTTAATTATACCTACATATCTTCACGCTAAGTCTCTTACGGGGTATGCAAAAATTATCGAGTGAGTGAGTTTAATCATAGAATATTTTTTACAATTTATCCCCTTTCTCATTTTAAGGCTTTTATTCAAAATAAATTGTGAATTGGACTAGGCACTTTAAATGTCTAAATGAAAAGGTGCTTACTATCTAGTATGCATATATTTTGTATATTGACATCATAATAATTATTATTTATAAATAAATTTTAACTGCACCTATTACATTATTATAGAATAGGTTATTTCAATTTCTTTAGTCAAATTTATAAGCAGCAAAATTTTAGTAGATATATACCTACTCAAATTTAAGACTACAAATTTAAGTAAGTATGTTTTGAGTTCCCATCACATGTATTTTTTTTTAAATTAACTAACAAGGATAATCGACTTCGATTCGATTGAACGACTAATACGTAGGTTGATTAGCTAGAATTAAGAAAAAAACACCGTCTTTGTAATATAGCTAAACTGTCAATTAATATAGGTATAGGTACAGTAGTACTATTTAAATAATGCACTTCGGCTATATTCATCAAGCTTTGGAAATCCAAATCTGTTTTAAAGATATCTGTTTAGAGTTGTTATTACACATAATTCATCATTTCGCTTAAATTTAGATTAGGTAAGCCAAAGGTAAAAATAAAAGTATGAAGTGTAAAAAGAGTAAAAAGTGTAAAGCCGAAGTGCATAATTTAAATAGTAGTAGGTACAGTAGGTAGATATCTGGTACTAGTTCAGGCCGACCAAAAGTTAAACCAACTACCCAGTTAGGCACTTTTAAGTATACCTATCCACTAATAAAGTTCTTTTAATACAACACAAAAATGTTTAGAGAGAAATCATTTCACACTTTTGTAATCATCTTAATGTACCTACTGTACTTATTAATTTATTTATCTATTATGTAGGTATGTATTGCAATGTCTATTCTAGTTAATATCAAGAAATTACTTTTCGTTCCATACAAATAACATAGCTTATTAACCACACACAAACATCGAAAGTGCAGTACCTAACAAAGTTAAAGTTATAAAGTTTAAATCCAAGCGAGTATTTTTAGAGATAAAACCTTCTAATGGAATTTGTTTTGAATTGTAGCGCAACTTTGTTTCATCAAGATTAGTTGAGCTGAGTACTCCATCTCTTTTCGACGCAAATAAAGATATCGGATTTCGATAAACCTATCTCTGTTTGCTGAATATAATTTAAGCTTTTGATTACGTAACCAAGCCTTACAGCGTAGGAATTTAATCAGTAATCAGAATCAAAAATCTTAGCTCTTGTTCTTTTAAATTTACTTTGTTGGAGCTGACTAATTTTGAGGGATTAGTTACTTATTATGTTTATGGGGTTGTTCTTGACTTTGTTTAGTCTGTAAAATTAGTTGTTAAGGTTTCATTGTTAATTATTAATCAAACGACGGTATTTTGGTAGCCATATTAATGTGGATGGTACCTGTTTTTTTAAAGTTTAACTGAGTGGACGTCTAGCAGGACGACAGTTTAAATTACTGAGCCATTTTTGATAAAATTTTAATACAGTTTTTTATGTGATACGATAGCAAACCAGTACATGACTCTCGTGACACAAACTTAGCATTTAGATACCATAGCTGTTACAGGTGCGTTACTGCATTTGTTCGAAGTGTTAGGCTTAAAGTACAAGTCTAACATACCCTTTGGAACGGAATACCTACAGTAATACCCATCACTGCCATTACTGTTACGTAAGACGGTGAATACGCAACGTACCTATTAACGAAGTTGTTGTATTTTAGTGGTTTTTTTAAGAATGACCTATTTAACCTATGTTTGCTACTTATTACAATCTAACTGCTTATATACAAATAATTGTTTTAATGTAACAATGTTTTTATTTGAAAATTTAAAAAGTCAATTTCATGAAGTCAAATCCAACGTTGGACCAACTAGACGCTGAGCTTTAGGATAAATTATAATGATACCTATATTATACCTTTAAATGAGCAATTCTTGTATATATATACCTAATTGGAATCTCAGAATCGGCTCCAACCATTTTCATGAAATTTAGTATATAGGGGTTTCAGGGGCGATAAATTGATCTAGCTAGGAATCACTAAAAAAAGAAATACCGAGCAAAGCTCGGCCATCCAGATATTGTATTATTATTACGCGAAAAAGAGGAGGACCTATTTTATACTGACAGCTCAATGTTTTCCGTGGAAGAATAAAAAAAGTAATTAAGCCCATGTAACACCTATGCTATTATCTATAAGCCATTGTTTTCTTTTACTTTCAAGAGAACCGTATGCTTGTTTACCGACCTCTCACATAAAAGAGTGAGTTAATTTATAATTAACCATATTTTTGTCGTTTGCTCCTGCAATTATTAAACAGTTTACATCTTTTACATTTTAAAACCTTTTTTATTAATTATTTCAATTATTGCATTGGTGTATTTTAATGCAATATTGCAATGATTACAGCACCTAGTAGGGACTTAGTACCTATAACATATTAGGTAAATAGGTATAAAAGTATTTACGTGTATAGCTGTATAATTACGCGTTAATCTTTGATCAATCAACGACTTTATCAAAGGTGGGGTGCATATAATTTGATTAAACGAATTCAGCTTTCAAATATAATTTCAAGTAAAAATTAAAACTTAAATTAATCGTTAACAATTATAAAAAGTGTGTACGTAATAAAAATACTTTACAATAATAACCTAGGTTCCTAAATTGTAAATCATACTAGCTGTTTGCTTGCGACTTCGTCAGCGTAGAATAGTTTTGATTTTCATACAAACTTTCATCCCTTATCTTCTAGGGTGGATTTTTAAAACAAAATAGCCTGTGTTTGATCTGAAGTGTTTAGCTAGGTATATGAATATTAAATATTATCGAAATCGGTTTAGAGTCTCAGCTGTAAAAGAGCAACATTTGTTAGTTGTTAGATTATTTGTTTGATTAGGTTGAGTTTAAGTTTTAGCCCTGTTGATGCTGTCATAAGCGAAACCGGTAGGCTATTTAATTAAGGTAATTGTAAGTGATAAGTCAAACAGTACAAGTGTTTTTCATTAAAAATATGAGTATATGCAAGTTTTACCAACCGCCGACGATGAACATATAAAATATATTTGTTAGGTGCTTATTTTTAAAAATAAGTTAATTGAAACATTCTCAAAGTAAAATGTTCCCATAAATTTAATATCTCAATTTTCTTAAAATAAAGTAATTATCAAGGTATAAGAGCGTAACAATTCCTTTTGGAGCATCCCGTTAATTTCATAATTTCACGCCAAGGCGAAGATCTCGTTACTCGCCTGGGACTCCATCTCGGTCGCCCGGGCCTCGGTAACGTTCTGGAACGAATGGCCCGACTAGATGCGGAAAATAATTGTGAAGCCCAACCCACCCAAGCAGATTTTCGTGAGAATCGTTTGTCCGGATATTAGTTATTTATGGCATATTAAATTAGATTAAAAATCGATAACTTTTTTAAGACACGTGTTTCTCTAACATTTGCTATGTTTTTTTTATGATATTTGAAGGCAGGCAAGCCGGAATGTTAGGCCTCCAGCATAAGTAAGTTTACCGAATACTTTACCCTTCGAACCGGAACAAGTCAACGGCGGGACGACGTTATGGCGGCAGGAATAGGTAAGGCGGTGGTACCAATCCGGACGAGTCGCTGCGAATCTCTACCACCTAGTCAGAAGTCACGGTGTTAGTGAAGGTAAGCCTTTTACGAGCGTTTATACGTCAATCTACTCGGCTTGTACGAGCTGCTGGTACAAAGGCTATTCTGCAAAAGGAGCCCGGACCAACATTGTTTTAAACAAAAATAAAAAAATATTTGTTATAATTTTTAATTATGATTTATGTGTATATCATTTAAGTGGTAAAATATGTTCATGAAATTGATTTTGTTCGAGAACTTAAAACATTTCGCGTTGCAAGATCTTCAAGCTACCGGCAAAACGAAAATCACAGTATGAAATACGACGACAACACACCGCTCATCCGGTTCAACAACGACACAACTTACATTGAGTTAATTTTTGAGGAGCGAGATTTAAACATAAATAGAGGCTTATTTTATTTAATTTTGTGTTTTCTATCCTCAAGAGATTTCATTAAAAATATATTGTTATAGATTTTGTAATTTTAATCACTAATGCCTAAAAAAGTCATTTTCAGAATTTTGGTAATTGTGCCATTGTTGAACCGGATGAGCGACACAGTAGTTTTACTCTCCCTGCGTCATACGGGGGCTTCCATCAGGTCACGTGTGTTGACGTGTGGTGACGAGTTTTAAATTTTTTAACCCTTCCAAAAAGTGCACGACTTAAAAATCACTGCAATTTTTTTTTAAGTTTTCATTAAAAAATTCGCAGTGATTTTTAAAACACTTGAAATATTGAACTTCCATTTGAATTTGTTTAAACAACTTAGTAAAGATAATTTTATACTTGTAATCTTATAAATACTTAACCTTTTCTTTTTGAAAACATAAATTCTTGTCATCAAATATATATTTCATCTAAACTAGGAAATTGTTTACCAACAACGTTAAATCCACGAGCTAAGCAACTTGAATAGTTCCAAAGTATCAGTTATTCCTTATTTTACGTCTCTATTCACGCTGTAGTTTGAAAAACTTTTCTGATTCTCCCATCGAGAAATGCTTCGTTTCGAGATTTCGCAATAAAACTGGCCTATTTCCTTTTGTAGTAAGAACACAAGTCTAAGTAAGAATTTTCTATCAAAACATTGGCAGGAAACTAGAGATATAAAAATTATACGAAAACTTTTACTCTAGCGACGGATACGGATATTAACTATGCAATGATCAGTAGCTATTATGTATATAAGTAAATACATTATTTTTTGTTTATTCCGTTGTGGATTGTTATTTTTATGACTAAGATAAAAAATATAAGAGGTTGGTGAATTGAAGGGTCAAAAATATTTGCATTTTATTAACACAACTAGTACCTACTTATTAATATTAAGTAAGTAAGTAAGTAAAAGTATCTTCACGCCCATATCCCGAAGAGGTAGACAGAGGTACAACAACCAAGGCACCCACGACTAGCCGAAGACACTAAGAAGTCCCACAATTAATATTACTCGTAAATTATTACTGTAACTTTTTTCATTTTTTTATTGTGGTGAGGTTGATTTTTGTGAGAGTGATTGATCCCAAACTCAAGTTATGAAAAGAGTAATTATGCTGAAAAGTAGAAGAATACGAAGCTAGTAGCCTATTCTATGTCTATACTTATAAAATAACATGTCCTGACTGACTGATTAATCATCGCCGAGCAAAAACTGTCAAAGTTACAGCCACGAAATTTGGTGAGTAGGGTTGTTTTATTACGTAGACACCCGCTGAAGACGGAATCTAAAAAAATCTACCTGTAAGGGGGTAAAACAGGGGTAGCAAGTTTGTATGGAAGACAGTCATTGTTTGAATTTGGAAACATGAAACATTGTTAAAATGAGTAGATATGTGTTATGGCGTTTTTGGAAATTTTACCCCTAAGGGGTGAAATAGGGGTTAAACGTTAGTATGAAAGTCCATATCAATGTAGTACAAAAAAGTCTTAAATTAAAATAATATTTTAAATTAATCAGTAAATATATTAGGTAACTGCCACGCGAGTAAAGACGCGGGTAACAGCTAGCACTCGATAAACAGAGATCTATTCATTCATGTTTTACAAATACTATCGGATATTTTGGTGAAATAGAACAATCGAATCAAAAAAAAGATCTACCGTACAATCGATTCCCGAGTCTATCTGTTTTCTGGTTCTCGGTGTTCAATAAATTTACTAAAATATTTAATGTCAGTATTGTATTTGCTTAAATAAGAACGTAAAAAAATAATAATAAACTAAAATTAATTAAATATTACGAAAAAGCAACGATGTTATGTCAATGTTTTCAACATAAAATTGTATTAATATTAACACGGAAAGCTAGTATTTCAAATTAAATATGTCCAGTTGAGAGTATTTTAACGAATACAAAATAAAGTAATTATAATTATAATTACTTGTGAAAATAAATACACAAAATTGTATATTAAATACTTTACATTCATAGCATATTATGACATTGTCATTAAGTAAGTTAGCTTAAAAAACCGCGACTAATTTATATTTTTTATTAATACACGAGTTTAAAATGACTTTTATTTCGAAACGACGAAACATGAGGATGTAATTAGTCGTTTCAGTACATTTGAAGCTCATTGTAGTTTAAAACAGCGAGATTACTTGTTTTTTTCTAATGTTTTGTTTGATATATATTTTTTAACACAAAATAAAACTTTGTAAGCGTGAGATAGTGAATATTGGATTATGTTCGTCACAGTCTGCTGCGTAAGTGAAATATCTCTCTTATTTAATCATTCTTCTCTACTTGTGTTTGTCGCTAAGCGGCTGGACGGATCTGATTGAAATTGTGTAAGTATGTACACTTCAATGGTACCCTGGATTGCTTGTAGATACAATTGGATTCAGAAGGTGGCGCATGACATTATTTCACCAAATTAAGATGTTTAGACCTTGGACTATGTTATATTTATACTAATGAAGAGATTGTTAAACTGGAGGGTCAAAAATATTTGTATGTTATTAATACAACTAGAATCTACTTGTAAATATTACTTGTAAATAGTTACCATGACTTTTTCTTAAATTTTATTGTGTTTTGTTTTTTGATTTTTGAGATTATTTGGTAGGTGGCGCTTGTGTGTATGTCACGAAATCAAGGCGATAAAAAGTCCGCAGTTCAAAAAATGAATATTTTTTTCTAGTATTTATAGTCAAGAACGTTCATAGGCCGAGTTCTACGTTTTAGTAGATAGGGTTCACATACAATCTTTCTTGTCATGTGTTCATTATGTGATAAGGGATATTGAGTAGCTTTCTTGGCTGTATGTGATACAGTGAAAGTGATTTTCCGTTGCAGCTACAACTAATATCTGATAAGATCCTGTAGTCATTACGTTGGTACATGTAGGCGGTTACTTTGAGACCACGACATGATAAAAATAATACTTATAAGATGTCCTCTATCTGATGAAAGGATGACGATTATATGTGGCTACTATACAGGGTTACTTTCAAAGAACCGGCCAAATTTCAATATTAGGGAGTTGAGGCTGATAGTGCATTTTAAATATAAATTGCCAAATTGTAATATTTACTTTAATAAACTAAAATTCATTTAAAATATTAATTATCATTTAAAATAGTCATTTAAAACGCGTTAATACTTCACTTGTTGTCACGCTACATCGTACCTAGTACGAGTCATGACGTCACCACGTCCTTTAATTTGACGTTGCAACATCTTGCAGGTAAAACTAGTCCTACTAATATTATAAATCAAGTTTGTATGTTTGTGTGTTACTTCTTCAGGCAAAAATTGATCAACCGATTTTCATGAAATTTGGCACATACATAGAGGGCACACAACTTGGGTTAACACATAGGATAGTTTTCATATATAGCTTATATTTTTATAATATCGCAGTTAGGCAAAAGAATCAGTTACATCCTTATAGTTCATTTTTTGTGTCAAAAAATCCGATTTCTTTATATTCTTTTATTAATAAAAAGTGTTCAAATACATAATAAATTAAGATGAATTAAAAGAATCATGCAACTTGCGAATTGTAAGGAAGAAAAATTTGAATATAAATGTTATTTAGTCGGGAGATATTTTACGACGCGAGCTAGCTTTCGTCTTCGTCTAAAAACTGTTTATACGAAATGGTAAAGTAGAAGTATTCGAAGGAACTTGAACCGAAATAGCTACCTCCCAGGGCAAATGCTGCAAAAGCCCGTTTTCACGGAATGAAAATCTTTGGCTCCAAATACGTATCTTCTGAAATATTTCGGATGGAGACTGAACTCTATCACCATTTTAAATATTTAGTTTTTCCAAAAGTAAAGTATATCTTCACGCCCATATCCCCGAAGAGATTGGCAGAGGCTCAACCAGGGCACCCACGACTAGCGGAAAATACTAGGTCCCACAATAAGATAGGTGGCAAGCCTATCACCAACCGGGCTCATATCCAATCCCGAGGAACCCTTTTTTATTAGAAAATTGAAAAAAAAAAACAATTTTTTTTTGTTGCCCGACCCAGGAATGGAACCCGGGACCTTAAGCAGTCATCTCCAATAGCTGAACAACTGAACTGCTAGACCACAGAGGCGATTATCCATATTTTTCCACGAAGTGTTTTTCCATATTTTTGGAACTAAGTTGTAATTATTCCCTGTGTTGGTCCGGGTCCTCTGAGTAGATTAGACACTACCAATAAAACCACTGGTGGTAGAGTTTTATACAGCACCTTGCCCGGCTCACCTATTGCTGCCACGATAATGACAATGTCATGTTCTAGTGAAGATGGTAGAGTAGCCAGTAGACTTGCACAATTACCCTAACATCCCAGCTTCAGGACAGTGACGCGTCAACAACAACTATTGTGAATGTAGGCTGCTATTATCTTGTACTATCAGAGGAGCCGCGTTTGCAGTTCGCTCCCTGTTACTATACAAAAACATAAAAACGTGGTCGAGTTTCGCAGCGACTCGCCCGAATTGGTACCACTGGCTTATCTATTCCTGCCGCCATAAAGTCGGTGAGTTGACCTGTTTCGGTTCGGCGGATAAGGTAGTCGGTATACTTACTTTTGATAGGACATCCTGGCCTCAGGTTGGCAACGCACCATTATCACCTGTTGGCATCTCTGGGCAGCGTGAATTACCTTACTCTTACCATCAGGAAAACTGTCGGCTTGTTTATCATATATATCATTGAATATCATAAATAATAAATAAAATAATAATAATAAAATTCAGTCATGCATAAATCCTCTTAATATTATAAATGCGAAAGTTTGTAAGTATGGATGTATGGATGTTTGTTACTCTTTCACGCTCGAATGGCTGAACTGATTTGTCTGAAATTTGGAAGACTGATAGATTGTGACCTGGATTAACATATAGGCTATTTTTAATCCCGATCGCACACCGGGTTTCTGTGAAAACGCGGGTGAAGCCGCAGGTAGCAGCTAGTTAAGTATATTTGATTTGTGTTTTTCAATACGTCATACGCACAAGTAATGCTTACTCACATCCTTTTATTAGTTTGATAAGTTTGAGCTTGTTTAATTTCATGTAATCTTAGTACTACATGTAAGATTCAGCTATCAAATAGCAAAATCACACACGGGCGCATATACATATCTTCACGTCAAGTCTCTTAATGTAGGCAGAGAACATTGGGTGCCAAATCTCATAACTCTTGTAGAGCTGCCTGGCTTCCATCAAATTCTCTACCACTTTCACACAAATACGCCGGTTTCTTAGACTCCGCGCTAGACAAATTTTTAAATAACTATACATTATACAACTGTACTGTAACTATACGCACTAAAGGGTTAAGAGATACTTGCCTTGCTAATATCAGGCTATGTATTTGAGAATTTTATATAATCAGCATAGTATATAGTACTGTCACACAAAAAGATAATCAGAAAAATCGGCCTTTGGCGTCGCTGTCCTGCGTATAAATAAATATGTAAATGTGTCTACAAAACACTATTTTGACCCTATCTACAAACTTGAGCGTTATCACTACTTTATCTCAACTATATGTACCTACAGTAAATTTATA
>NJDC01009930.1:95508-116095 GCA_002245475.1 Calephelis virginiensis
AGTCTCAATGTGTTAAAATCTTATTCTTATCAAATCCAAATATAAACCTTTTGTATTAAAATATATTTTTTTTTAAAACACAATTTCGGGAGAGGCCCATAACAGTACGCTAGTCATTCGACTAACGAGGCGGTCGAACTTAGTTTAAATAATTTATTTGTTTTGAAATTTGTTTTCAATTTCAAGTATTTTTAATCAAAATGTGTTTGAAATATACTCAAGTCATATTATCTTCAATGTACTGTAATCTATTTACTAGATCTTGTATAAGTTACAGTTATGTACTATAATAAATAAACAGATTACCCACGATTTTACTGCTTACTTTTCAGTGTATCTAATTAGTATTATCAGATCAACGGTTTCTCTTAACTTTCACCATCTAACATTGTATCAAGATATATTTTAGAACAACTTTCTATTGAACGACATTTAATGGTTTCTTAAAATTAATACCATACCGCCATATCATTATGAAAAATGTCCTCACTTCTCGTCATACCTATCATCACATACAAAAATTGTAACCTACTATGGATAAAGTATCTTCACGTCCATATCCCCGAAGAGGTAGACAGAGGTACAACCAAGGCACCCACGAATAGCCGAAGATACTAAGTCCCACAATGTGATAGGTGGCAAGCCTATCGCCAACCGGGCACAATTCCAATCCCGACCAAAATTTTTTTTTATTAGAAAATTGGAAAAATCCAATTTTCTTTTTGTTGGCCGACCCGGGATTCGAACCCGGGACCTCATGCACTCAAGTCCAACACCCGGACCGCTAGACTACAGAGGCGATAATGGATCCTACCTACCTACTATGGATCCTTAATGTTATGGATTTATTACATATATTTTTTTATGATATTGGAAGGCAAACAAACAGACACATTTCCTGATGGTAAGAAATTCACGCCGCCTAGAGACACCAAAGGTGGCAATGGTGCGATGCCAGCCTTAGGCCGGGATTTTGGGAATCGAATAAAAGTAAGTTTGCCGGCTATTATCCCCCGAACCGGAACACGTCAACGAAAAGCGCTGACATTATGGCGGCAGGAATAGGTAAGGCGGTCGTACAAATCCGGACGAGTAGCTGTGAGATTCTACCACCTAGTCAGATGTCACGGTGTTAGTGACATTAAGCCTATGCTCGCCTTTTACCAGCTGCCTAGCGCAGGAAGGCAGATGGTATATTATACAAAAGGATCCCGGACCAACACTTACTAAGCGTTATCTTTTACATTTCATACAAAAAAGTTGGCATTGATATCACTGCACGATGATATCCATGGACTGAGTTCTAAACAATAAAGCTTTTTTACTACGTGTGAAACACTAAAACAATTATTTTAAAGACCACATTAATAATTTTACGATTTTAAATTATTTGGTTATGATCATGGACTACTGTTTTTAATTACAAAACATACTCTCTATTTTTAGATCTTTATATTATTCAGAAATAATTTTATTACTTCCATAAAATTTGTACTACAATTTAGTCTATTTTAGACTAAAAATTCGATAAATATCTGGCTCATAAAAATATATAGCCATTTTTTGTGTTTTAAAAATATCTTACGCAATGTTAAGTAATTTATATTCTTTGTCTTATGTTGTTATAAAAATATATTCAATGATTTTTTATGTGAGAAAACAGCGAACAAGCACACGGCCCCCCTAAAGGAATGAGACAACCAAGGCTTATACAAATAGATGTTAAAGGTGCGTTTCTGTCTTGTGACCGAGGTGTTAGGCCTGTTGAAAGCTTGCCTTACCCTCCGAACCGGAAAAAGATACTAACTACTTGACCAAGTGCAAATTGTGAATCTTATTAAAAATATTTTTCTGTCACAATGAATAAGTTAGAGTAGTTTGTATTCAGATGGTTTTTCAAATCTAATAAGCACATACATATACATAGAAGAAAGCTGTATCTTCCCGATTATAATGACTTCTATAAGTTACTAGCTGACCCTGTGAAAGTATTGCTTGATATTAGTTGTCAAAATAAAGTATTGTTTTTCCTACTTTTCCTGCAATTTTCCCGGTTTTCGCTTCTTATGATCCTTTTGACAATAATCAGTACAACAAAATAAGGATTAGCGAAATTGAAAAATATGAATCGTCTCTGTGATCTATCGTTCCGGCATCGTACTTGACTTCTTGAAGTCTCGGGTTTGATCCCCGGGAAGGAAAACAAAAAAAAAATTAAAAATGTGTATTTTTAGTTTTCTAACAAAAGCGACGTTGCTCAGGACTGGATATATATCCGATATGTTGGCGATAGTCTTGCCACCTATTACACTGTGAGACATTATGTCATTGTCTTTACACGGGTGCCCTGATTATGCCTCTGCCTATCTCTTAGGGGATATGAGCGTGAAGATACTCTTTTTATAAAGTCTCAATATTAAAACACGATAGATTAAAATACTACTACAATTAATAAAAATAAATTTGATTCTGTCATTTAATTTCATTGAAATGGTTTAGCCCATTTCTAATCCAGAATTTACCTTAAAACAAAACGTGTTCAAAGCATTATTATTTGACTGAATATTTTACATGTTTGCTTTATACTTATCCTAAAGCTAAATTACGGAAGACACATACTAGATATGTCAGAAAGATCACGGAATGGGGATTAACGCAGTTTGGTTACAGACTTGTAGATTTATAAATCGGGTATGTTAAAACTAAAGTGATATTTATGTAAAAATTCTAAATAGCTATACTAACCTACACTATTCTTCTTTTATTAATATTATATTTTTTTTGTACCATTATTTGTATCATCTCTTTGCAGACTTTCCGTCCTAGAGATCTTAATGATGGTAATAGAAAGGTGAATGGAGATTTGGATACCACATATTGGACCGATAATTTTGGCCTAATATTAAATCTCATTAAAACTTAAATCGTAAGATTTGGCAATTAATACTTTCGGCCTACACTTTAACAGACTTGGCTTGAAGATGTGTATGGAAAATTCTGGCAATGCTTGTGGGGCATAGTAGATTGATATCACATATTGATAGTCTGACTGCTCGTTCTGTAGCTCTTAAATTGTATATATTGTGACCTCTAAAACCTTTAACCAAATGTAAATAAACGTGGAATAGAATGAACGAAAAGGAATGAAAGAATAGAGCCTTGTAGTGTGTTAATTAAGAGTCTCTAAAAGTAGAGTAAGTTTGAGAGTTTCGTAGGAAACGTGATGCATGGAATTCGTATCTCAAGGAATTTGGAGCGAAGATATGTATATGTATTTTTTTACGATATTGGAAGGCAAACAAGCCGACAGACTTCCAGATGGTAAGAAATTCACGCCGTCTAGAGACACCAAAGGTGTTAATGGTGCGTTGCCAACCTGAGGCCTGGATGTTTTAGGCCTCGAGCAACAGTAAGCTTACCAGCTACTTTACCCTCCAAACCGGAACACGTCATGACGTTATTGCAGCAGGAATAGGTAAGGCGGTGGGACCAATCCGGGTGACTTGCTGCGAAATTCTACCACCTAGTCAGATGTCACGGTGTTAGTGACGGTAAGGCTACGCTCGCTTTTTACGAGCTGCCTGGCAGGAAGGCAGATGGTCTATTCTGCAAAGGAGTCAGGACCAATACGGGGGAAATATATATAATGACCCTTCAATTTGGAGGACTTTTTCTCTAAAGACCAAAGATTAGAATGTCTCTATTTTTTCTTTCTGTATATTTTTTCTTTGCAGATGACAAAACAAAAAGTAATATTCCGAACATTCCCTTCGTCCTTCAAAGAACTTCGTGGAAAAGAAAATAAGAGTCGAGTTGAACTAGCCCATTTATAGTTGTTACTTTTTTCACCTCAATATTATTTTTATTCTCTTTTTATCTATATAATAAATTTGACACCCAGTCTTTATTATCAATTATCTCACTGCATTACGACATAAAATTGTTTTATGTGGTCGGTCGTTGTCTTATACCTTGTTAGGTTGACGTAAGTACTCTGTTAAAATGATTTATGTAACATAATAAAATCTAATGTGTCTTCATTTATCGCAATCTGATAAATATTTAATAAAAAGTTTAATATGGCAACGGATTTATTTAACATTTTTATTGACACGTACCAAAAGTTAAACGCTTTGAAATTATTGCATTAAACTTCTTTTTATTTAATATCGTGATATTTTTTTAATCTATATTTTGTAATCTCCATCAGATCACCTGTGAGCTCTAATGGTTGGTAATCAATATCGATTTGAGTTTTGGCGCCATCGTGAATCCATCTTCATGGTCGTATTTTTTCACAATTATTGAATTTAGTGTAAAACATGAGTAAAATTGGTTCATTTAGGTGGGAATTAGTTTAATTTTGTTCAGTGAAAGTGCACAAATGAAATAATCATGAAGAAATTAGTGTAACGTCAATTTCCTCGCTGCCGCTGAATCTCATAGACGAGCTTGTGTAACGAAACCACCGTTTTACTCAAGACCAGACATGACTCTGTAAATTAGTGATTAATGACTGAAAAAAAATGAATACGGAAGACATGAATTGAAAATATGCAACAAGAAAAAGATTTATTAATACGGAAGACGTGGCTGTATGGACTCAGATCCTTTGCCTTTCCCCGACTGGGATAAAATTAAAAAACAACAACAATATCGATTTTGATAACATGAGGTTTGGAGTTCAATTCTCAGACAGTCAGAAAACTCAAGACTATTTTTTTCCGATAAAAAACCAAGTTTGCTTGGAATAGATAAGTGCCCATTTGGCATAAGGCTTACCAATAACATTGCGGGATTTTTGCCTTCTGCTAATCAAGGTCCTGGTTGTACCTCTGCCTTCCATAACAGGTTACGGGCGTGAAGATAACTAATGCATGTCTACTTTCATAAGTATGTTTTACAGACTTATATTGAGTTTCATCTCTCCCGATTCCCGATGTTTGTACCAACTTTGTACCTTTTAACTTAAACACAAAAGCGTTGGTATAGATTAATCGTGTCTAAAGGTACTTGCCGTTGCCGTTGACATGTTCCGGTTTGAAGGGTAAGGTAGCCGGTAAACTTACTTTTTCTCGAGGCCTAACATCCCGGCCTGAGGTTGGCAAAGCACCATTACCACCTTTGGTGTTTTTAGGCAGCGTGAAGTTCTTATCATCAGGAAATCCGTCTGCTTGTTTACCTTTCAATATCATAAAAAAAACTTACTTGACCCACTATGAACTCTTAAAATCACAACTCTTATTTCCACAGTCGGATAAAATTACATCATCAAAAGACAAGTTTTGCTAACATTGTCCATTTCATGCAAATGTACGAAGTTACGCCCATAATTCAAATTAGTCACACCATTCTAAGGAAATACAAAACAAAATGACTTGTGCAAGTTTTACAAATAAAAAGAACCCTAACCCTTTTTTGCATATTGCATAACAATAACCCAATATCCTTTACCATTTAAACTAGAGCAAAAACACCATGAAAAACACCTCAATAAGACGAATACCTAGAAAGGGTTTAAACTTTGCGGTTAACTGTTAAACAATCGGTACAGTTATTGTATGGGTTTATGGCGCGGTTGTAAATCATTGGGAGAAAAAAGACATGACGTCATAGGCAGTAAAGTTTAACGACGATCAGCTGTAGTGAGGTTGCTGTGAGGGACCCTTGGATACTGTTATGCAATTGTTAGACCTTGTTTTGAACAAGAATCTAAGAAAAAACTAATTTAGAGGATAGAGGTCTGTGTAGTACGCTGTGATTAATAGCAAGATATTCCTGAGACCATGGCGTCAAAAAAGTATCTTCACACCCGTATCCCCAAAGAAGTAGGCAGAGGTACAATCAGGGTACTACCGTTAACCAAAGACACTTAGCCCCACATTGTGATAAGCTTATAAGCATATCGCCAACCGGGTACATATACATCCCGGGCAACATTGTTTTTATTGGAAACGCGAACCCGGGACCTCATGAACATAAGGTTATTACAACTATATCACAGAGGTAACAAAATACTGCAGCGTCAATGCTCGTAATTGTGTTTTTTACCAATGGAGGGTGGTCGGTAGACTTACACACGTTTAAGGTCCCGACTATGACATTATTAAAAGAAAACTCTACCTTCTAGTAGAGTTTAGGTAGAGTAAAATGTTTTGGCTACTTAACCGGCGTCTTAGCTATCCAAATGCTATTTAGTTAGTCATATTTTAAATAGATTTTAGTTAGAGGAATTTATGTTATTAATAACATAGACGAAACTACTTCAATCTTCAAAGCGGTATTTTAGTCTTTATTACACTATGATACATACCATAATATCAACTTAAATTTTGGCCTACTATTTTTTAAGATAGATAATTGATGAATTACTTATTCAAAGACCACTAGTCGGGTCCAGAGGCAACGCCGAGACTTTACTGCATTGCTATATTTTTTGTTTAAATTTAACTTTTAACCCTTGAATCTTACAGTGCCTGTTTTTAACCCTAAAATCAGCTGCTGTAGTTCGATACTTCTTTTTTTTTAAACTTCCAATGAACTACCATATTGTTATATTTTTTTGTTTTCGTCTTTCAATCAACTGCTATGTAGTGATTGTATTTCGTGTATATTTCAAACCTAAAATCAGCTGTCATGGCGTTAAATTTTATTTTTAATTTAAACCTTCAAAAACTACTGCAGTTCTATATTTCCTGTTTATTTTAATCCCTAAACTGATGCAGTGCTTTATTTTCTGTACATTTTTAAACATTGGGAAAATAAAAGGAAACCAGAAGCCAAATAACATGGAAGACTCGCCCAGGGAATTCATCATTAACTTTAGTATTTGCTATTAAGCAGGGCCGGCGCCATTTGTCTTATCCTTCCTTGGCACATATTTGCAGACACATTTAGGAAGGATATCACTTAATTGTATTATATTTTTACTAAGATAATATGTGTGTTTTATTTTTCTAATGATGTTTATAGTTTTCATCGTTGGCATTTGGTTAAATTATATTATCTATACGTCAATTTTATACATTCGTATGTACTATATTTTATTATTTTTACATTATGTAATTAATCAAAATTAAGCTGGTCACAAATTAGTGATTCGAAAATATGTAAACTCAGGAAAACTGCAAAACCGGACTTTGAGAAACGATGTTTAAAATTTAATTAAGGCAAAAGTTTACGGGCTCACTTTTTTTTAATTTGTAGAAAACGATACTTAATTGATATTCATTTTTTAAATGATAGCAAATAGCCTTACATACATTTTATCCACATCATACTAACATTTTTTGAGTTACGCATAATGATACATAAATGTTTGATTAATCTTGACGACCTAATAAATAATTAAAAAATATATGCATTATTAAGTTTCACAAATTGAATCTAACCCCAAAGTAAGTAAATGATATGCTTGTGTTATGGGTGTAAGTCAACTATACTAATACATACATATAAATACTTAAATATATACCATAATAGATTTAATAAACACCAGACATCATAAATATAAACCGTTGTGTGATGAACATCTAAATGCCTGCCCCTGTCGGGAATCGAACCCGAGCCTCGAGGTTGGTCGGTGTAGTTAGGCGTGTACGCTAGCCACTCGAACAACAAGGTGGTCAATTATTAAGTATAACTCCAAAACCACTAGTTAGATATAATTCATATGAGATCAACTCGAAATCATGACCTAAAAGGACCAGCAAAATTGCGTAATCGCGTAACAAACATGCAAAAAAGCAGTCGAATTAAGGACCTCCTCCTTTTTTTGGATTTAGTTAAAATTATAGTAAAATAAAAGTATCTTCACGCCCATATCCCCGAAGAGGTAGGCAGAGGCACAAATAGGGCACCCACGACTAGCCTAAAACACTAAGTCCCACAACGTGGTAGGCGGGAAGCCTATCGCCAAACCGGGCACATATCCAATCCCAAGCAACATTTTTTTATTAGCAAATTGAAAAACCCAAATTTTCTTTTTGATGTCCGACCCGGGATTCGAACCCGGGACCTCATGCAGTCAAGTCCAACAGCTGAACCGCTAGACCACAGAGGCGATAATATATTAAAATGAAGAATCTGAAAAAGAAAAAGCTAAAGAGAAGCAAACTAGCACATCTGTAATCCAGACAAATACGTTTTTTAAAAAATAGTAGAAAATTGTAGTAATTCAAGGAGTTTTATAGATCTTGAGAGCAATGCCCCAGCCTGCAGTCCTCTGTCACTGAGTCTGTAAAGCTTTCGCCAGACGTATGTTTGAATATTTTACTGTGGTAGATTGAATTATGAAGATAATATTATTTTGTCATGATACTACATATATATTTTCGAAATTGTGGCTGAGTTTAACACGTCTAATTTTTTATGTAATAGGGCAGCGAACTACAACGCTGAACATTGTTAGATATACATAGAAGTGTGGTCTCAATACACCCTATACGTTATAGGTGCTTGGGTGTTCTGTCACCGAGAAGTTAGGCCAAATGTTAAGGATTTTGGGCTACCTAGCCCTCAAGACTGAAGCATGACATTTACAAATACAATTATTATAATTTCTAAACTATTCTAGACTAAGTTTATAAATACCGCTTATTCCGTTCACAAAATTTTTTTTTTATTATAAGCATCATCAAGGTCTTATAACCTATACAGCCCTTCTTCCTCCTCTTTCCTTCTTTGTTACATGCATGATAATACGTATATAATAAAACCGGTTGGCAAAAATTAAACAATTTTTTTTTTAGAAAATACAAGTGATACCTCGTATTTATAAATGCTGACTCTAATTATAATGATAGAAATAGATAAGAATAGTGATATTAGGCTATCAGAAACCTACCAGCTACTTGTGAAATACATCCTATTCTGCATGGTAAGAATGTATTTTTTTTGCAATGACTTCTGTGTTGCCAACCTCGCGGATTTTACAACTTCACCGGGATTTAATGTATTTTACCTATATACCACATACATGGTAAGTGAACTATATCTTTCGTTTCTTTGCTAATAGGTACTTAAGTTTCATGCTGTTTTAGCAACTACTAGACACGTATAATACGAGGGTGGATCCAAAAGTTCTAAGCCCGACCAAGAAAATGAAAGAAAAGTGGGTCTAAATTTATTTTTATTTTACCACATAGTCTCCATCTAGCTCAACACACTTCTTCCACCTGACCTGCAACTTGTTTATCCCCTCGAAAAAAAAAGATTCCGGAAGGTCGGCAAAATAGTCGTATACTGCGACTATCACCTCATCTTGGTCGAAAATTTCGAACCACCCAAGTGTTTTTTTTAAATTTTGAAATAAATGATAATCCGAGGGGGCTAAATCCAGCGAATAAGGTGGGTGGGGCAGCAATTCGTAGCCACAATCATGGATTACAGATATTGTTTCAACCGAAGTGTGAACACGTGCATTGTCTTGATGAAACAAAACTTTCTTACGCAACATTCCCGGCCTTTTTTCTTTTATTTCTTCCCGGAGTCTTCATAAATGGTTATAATAATAACTAGAACGTATAGTTTGACCTTTCGGTAAATAATCTACAAAAATAATGCCCTTCGCATCCCAAAAAACAGAAGCCATGAAAGCCATTTGTTAGTCGACAAAACGACCTTAGCCTTTTTCGGTGTAGGAGAGTCTGATATTTTCCAATGTTTGGATTGTTGCTTTGATTTAGGAGTATGGTGGTGAACCCAGCTTTCATTCATGGTAACAAATCTAGACAAATAGTCCTCGGAATCAGTCTCAAAAAGTTCCAAACAGTCTCGCGAAATTTTGTATCGAACTCGTTTTTTTTTCAGCTGAAAGCAACCTCAAGACCCAGCGAGCAGAAACCTTATGGAACCCCAACTCTTCCGTTATTATGTGTTGCACCCGGCCATAACTTATGTTTGTTATCTCAGCTATCTTACCAATGGTCAAACGTCGGTCACCCAGTACGAGATCACGAATTTCATCGATGTTTTCTTTCGTGATAGAGGATGTAGGCCTTCCACTCCTAGGATCATCTTTAATGCTCTCACGACCGCGCTTAAATTCCACCCAACCCACTTCTTGACACTGGAATACGATGGAGCAGACTCCCCCAAAATGCTCACAATATCTTGATGGATGTCTTTTGGTGATAGGCCTTTTTTATTGAGGTACTTAATGACTGCACGGTGTTCAATTTTCTCCATTATTGAAAATTGCGTCAGATTGCTTCAAACAAATAATTACAGAAAATTTATATTGTGCAGTATCGGAATGAAACTGCGCACAATAAATCAATATGACACATACTAACAAATGACGGTAGATTTTAAAAAGATGTCATAGCTTCATTTAGGTTAGGCCACGAACTTTTGGATCCACCCTCGTATGTTTTGTCGAAGGACACGGCTTATGTGTGTAAAAAGCATTCATAATTGATTACGTGTACTGAAGGCATACTGAACTACACTTCAAATTTACACAACTCTTTATTATTTAGCTTGTCATGTAGGTAATGGCATGTTTTTCAGGATGAAATTTTCAACATAATTTAGTTATTTATTAACTCAACTCAAACGATTTTGCTAGTTTTTGGCAATCACATTTAAATTTAATAACAATGAATGTTAGATATAATGATGAATGCCTTAGGTGGGCTTTTAAACTCGTACCTAATAGGTACTCCTAATATTATTCTGTTGTGTTCGGTCTTATTTAATACATAAATAAAATTGGAGTGTCTGTGTGTAATACTAAACTAAACCCTTTTTATTATTTACTATAAATGTATATAGTACATATACCTAAGCAACATTTTTACAATTTTTGTTCCGGTCAATTTCTGAAACGTATAGACCGATGCTGACGGAATTTTTACTGGCACGTAGCTAATATGATTAGAAGTAACTTAGATTATTTTTATTCTAGGCTTGTTTTGGTAAATTCCACACGGACAAAGTCGCCGGCACAGCATTTCCGTAATGGTACTACTCAAGTCTACTGCTGGGATTAGCCCTTACAAATTAAAACTTGTCTTCAATATAAGTATGTAATACATGTCATGACAATATCTAAAATGTCAAAATGTAACTAAGCTGTCAACATTCTATCAGTTGTTGTTAGATTATACACTAACTGAAAAGAGGGAAGATGCACGACCACTAAATATTAAATTATGTAAGTGATAAATATTTACATATTTATATAATACTTATCAAATCAATAGTGATACTATTTCAATCTTTTAATTACAATATGCGTAACTACAACAATAGTATTCGTTGAACTTGACAGTTTTAACAAATTTAAATAAACAATACCTAAGTTCTTGTTTTTAATTTTGTTTAAAGATTTTTTTCAGTTTAAAGATAAGAAACTTTATATTTTCAATCTGTTAAAACTGTCAAGTGTTATTTAGCCTTATTGACAGTTTTAAAATAAGAATAAGTTCTTATTTTAAATTCGTTAAAACTGTCAAGTGTATGCTGTTTATTCTGAAGCAAAGGCTACAATCTCCACAGACCATATATAAAACACAATAACATTTCTGCAGTCCAGCGGTCCAACCTGAGCGATAACGAAATGGAACACGTCTGTGTTCGTGATAAGAACGGCGACTTTTTATGCATATTAAATCCGATAAACACTTCGATAATACGAACGCATTGTTCTGAATTGCTAATCATAGGATCTTTGATTGAAAATCATTTGAATTTTGCTATTTAGAATTGAAGGTTTTAAATCAAAACGATTCATCAAAGGTATTGGATTCTTATCTATATTTCCTGTTATTGTACAACGGCTTTATAGCAAATAACATATTTAGATATTTCATTATTTACGGACGTACTCTAAAACTTTAATTGTCTTTTAATCAGACATTAAGTAGACATTTTGAATACAAAATCGTAATAAAAAGATATATTAATGTTAACTGACGACTCTAACTGCGACCGTTAGTTAACTGACAGGTTTGACATTGCAGTTTGTAAAACAAAGTAAAATCAAAGTTTGCATTGTACATATTTAACTTTTAGTTAACACTTCTATCGAAATATCTAAATCTAAATACATGAAGAAGACAATGTGGGTGAGATATTGTAAAATATTATGTAGTCAGTATGTAGGTGTCCTCTCTGTGAGAAAGTATTTAAAAAAAAACTTTTACAGGATTAAATTGTAGAAACAAGTTTGTGTAAAATTTGTCAATTTCAAAGTAGGATTAAAAATAACTGCCATATACTGTAGTAGATCTATTACACACACACACACACACACACACACACACACATATATATTCAAATACCTACATCTGTAAAAGAGAGGAAATATTTTTTTGGATTTTTAGAATTTTGTCTATTTCTTTTTAGGTATACCGACCGCAATTTACGTCGAACATACTTAATCGATCGAAACGAAATGTAGTAGGTAGGAACTTTATTTGTCCGAACAAGGTCACAGGCTACTTATTATCTCGCTTATTAAAACGGTGTCCGTGAAAGAGAGTTTACAATAAAAGTATAAACTGGACTATAATTCATTTACACGTTGTCTGATTTCATTTATTCCTTTCTTTTGCTTTGTATTACATACTTTTTAGACTGTCCCGTATTTTCCAAGTCACTAGTTTTATAATTAAGAAGTAAAGATACAGGTACGACTTACAAAACGGCCGTCGTCAAAAATCGAAAACGAAGTCGCGGGTCCAGCTAGTGCTCTATAATAATGAGTACAGGCTTAAGAATCTAAACATCTTAGTTTTAGGTTAGAAAATAGTCATTAACATCTTTGATTTCAATAAAGATCTCCATTAGGAAACCAATCTGCTTGTCCCATTTCAATATTCACTAAAACAAAAATATTTTGTGGAAGGAGGTCCGGTTTTTCAACATGATTTAGACATAAAGCTGAATGTTAGATCCCACTGAGACTATCCGGTTTGTGTCAGTTAACAAACTAGAGTTTTAAAAATATACCATCGTATATTTAAAATATGTATCGATTATCGATATATTTTATTAAAACCACTAGTGTTTTAAATATATTACAAATATAATAATTTACAATATTTTATTATATTAATTAAGCATACGAGTTTGTAACATAAGAGTTAATAGTTTGGAAAATTAGTATATCGCCTTTATAGCACTGTAATAGAGACTATAATATAAACTTAAACCTTGGAGTACTTTAATGCATGATTATTAATAAGGTAACAATAGATGTTTACAATGTTATAATGTTGTGATTTAGAGATAACATTTTTGCTTTACAAATTTAATTAATTTTATACGTGAGAAATCCTTTTATTTTATTAAATAAAAGTGTATTAACAGCTTAGCTATGTTAGGGTATGCTTACCTGTATATGTGGGCAGGGGTACCTATTAAAGAACCCACGAGTTATTATTTGGCGCCATCTTTTCATTTGATTTTAATGAAATGTAAATTTTGTAAATCAAGTGAAGTTTCTTCACCCCAGTAGGTTGTTTTTGAAGTTTCATCTTGTTTCGCCACTCTTTTTGAAGAGTAATAAAAACAATAACAATAACGACAGTAGTAATAATTTTGAAGAATGTTTTTTTTGTGGGAGTATTTTTCATTGCACCCTTCTAATCTTACTCGAATTAAAAATGAATTAAAAAATCTTAATTCAGAATATGAAAAACTTCAACAATATTTCTTATATAAATGACTACATTATAACTAAAATTATATATAATAATGAATGTAGATGTGTGCCTAAATTGTGTACCTATTGGCGTGAAAAATTATAAAATATGTAATTTTGCATTTATTTTGTAAAGAAAATGTTATCTCGTGTAGCTATTTATATGTAGTACCTATAAAAGAGAGGAAAGGCTATCGTCCATCTAGTGAGTGGTGTAAATTTATTTGCTTCATATCGCCATTAAAATCTAACTATAAAGCACATTATGACCGTTTTTATCGATAATGCTTTATTAAAGGCGCAAGTGTAACCGAGCCGTATAAATCGGCAAACTAAACAATAGACTTGGCAGTTTCAATCTACATTTCTTCGCGGTATGTTTTTTACATTGTGATTTTTTTTTATCACAATTAAGAATTTAAAGACTTATACGTTCAACATAAAGTGCCTCAGTGACATTGAGTTTTTATCGTTTATCGCGCTGAATATTACCGTTATATCTTTCATAAAATACTGAAAACTCAACGAGCTTAAATTAGGTAAGTGTTATAAATATTATCTAGACATATGCATGTGATACGTATGCGTTCATATATTGGTACGTAAGGCTTATAAAATACTGGTAGTGCCATCTATCGAAGTAAAAGTAGATGACATAAACGTAAGCGTAATGGAGCGATTTACATGAATTTATACAACACATAGAACGCTCTATACGTACGCATTATGGAACGTGTTTATAGAGTGAGTGTGCGTAGGGACGATTGTACACACTAAGGTCGTAAAAGCCATTGAAAAGGTTCAGCCGTTCACCGCACGGTGGCGTTGAATAAATGGTTCGAATCTAAAATAACAGACTTTGAGGGTGTCTTTTAGGGCGCTACTGTGCTTTTCATATATCTTTTTATTAAATTAAAATTATTGCCACAACATTTCCTTATAATTATTGTATTTTAAGATAATATACAACTTAAAATAAAATACCTAAGTTAATTAAAATTTAGAACAATTAATTGTCTATAGGTACGATAATTGTATTTTAATTTAAAATTATTATTATTTTCTAAATATCTATTTTTATGATATTGGAAGGCAAACAAGCAGACGGATTCCCTGATGGTAAGAAATTCACGCCGCCTAGAGACACCAAAGGTGATAATTGTGCGTTGCCAACCTGAGGCCGGGATTTTAGGTTATATCTAATAATTATTCTACAAAATAATTTCAATTTTAGAATCCGGCGATAAGTTTGCCACCTATTACATTACAGGACTAAAAGCCATAACTCACCGGGACGCCATGGCGACGTGGCCAGCGACGTCGGCAACTACTTCGTATTGAGATGCATGACGGCTAACGCACTTGGAGACCGAATAGCGACGCTTTGGCGACGCAGAAACTCTAGACCTAGCTATGGCAACGTCGCTGGCCACGTCGCCATGGCGTCCCGCTGATTTATGGGCCTAAGACTTTTATTTAAACTTTTGTGCCCTAATTATATATCTGTCTATTTTTCTTTGGCGATGCAAGCGTAATGATATCCACTTACTTTTAAACCATTTTATTTTCAGATAAACTAACTAATGTATTTTCCCTTAAAAACTAATAGATACCTACTGCTACTACTTATTTTATTTTACTTATTATTACTTATTTTACACTAATATTTTATTTTAACCTACATATATTTTAATAACTACGAACATTTTTTTTAAATTACGCCTAATGTGGTAGTTATTACAAACCATTTTTAATTACTTACCAAAAATCGTCTCCTACTTCCATATAAAATATCCTCACGCTCGTATTCTAGGGGAGGTATACCTCTGCCTGTACCTCTGTACAACGAGGGCAACCATGACTAGCCGAAGACAATAAGTGCCGCAGTGTGACGTTGCCCAGGATTCGGTATGTGACCCAATCCCAGGCAACGTCGTTTTTAAGTATCTTCACTTATTATTAGTAAATTAATAAAACACATTTCCTCTTGGTTGCCCGATTCGGGGTTCGAACACGGGACCTCATGAAGTCAAAGCCAACAACCGGGCCGCTAAACCACAAAAGCAAATCCATTTAGTAGAATAATATAAAATTCTGTATATAATAGTATAATGTAGACAACGATATTGGGTCAAGTGATGTAATAAAGATGGGGATATTCATCATGGGTGTGTTCAAGTCTTGGTCAATGTTTCTTAAAAAAAACTACAAAACGTTGGTAATACGAAATAACTGTCATGAAGATTTACGTATCTTGCCCGGTTCTTATAATCAACGAACTGTCATCCGTAGTATAACCATTGTTAGTTTGCCTAAATGTAACGAAATTGCTCGTATTTACACAAAATATTTCGAGTTTACTATTAATAACGAACGACCGTAGTTAGGTTTTTTAGTGTTCTTAAAAAAGATACCAGTCGTAAGTAAAACGAATAATACCTATAGAAATAAAAAAAAATCGTTTGTTACTTAAAAGAACCGGGCATTAGTCGAATCGGTTTTACCGACTTATTTATTCCTTCTGATGTAGCGTCAGTGCTCGCTATTTTAGTGTTCCATGCTGGAGCAGTCAGCCAGTGACCTTTGTGGTGTTTATACCTCTGTTGTCTATTATCATAAAAACTGTCATTTTTTTGACATAAAAAAGATATGTTGATAATTTAACATTGTTTATAGGTGTGACAGTAGCTTCCATTTACTGTTTTATCTACCTTCCAGTTATAAATTTGTAAAAGAAAAAATATTATCATAAAAACTGTCATTTTTTTGACATAAAAAAGATATGTTGATAATTTAACATTGTTTATAGGTGTGACAGTAGCTTCCATTTACTGTTTTGTCTACCTTCCAGTTATAAATTTGTATGTATAAATTATAATGCATATTATGCTGTTATTATGAATAAACTGTATCCGTGTTATTAATAAACACGGACTAAAATACTCCAAGGTTTAACCTAGTATTATATTAGTCCTTATCATAATGGGATACAGACTATAATATCAACTTAACTTAACTCTTACCTTAGTTTCTGTTTATTAATAAGGCAGTATGAGTGTAAAGTATCATCTATATCCGTTCAATAGTTTTTGCGATAAAAAGTAACAAACATCTTACGTCTATGATTTACACACTTTCGTATTTACAATAGTAGTAGGATTGACCAAATGACCAATAAGAAGTATCTTCAGTATCTTCACGCCCATATCCCCGAAGAGGTAGGCAGAGGCACAACCAGGGCACCCACGACTAGCCGAAGATACTAAGTCCCACAATGTGATAGGCTGCAAGCCTATCGCCAACCGGGCACATATCCTATCCCGAGCAACATTTTTTTATTAGAAAATTGGAAAAACCCAATTTTCTTTTTGTTGCCCGACCCGGAATTCGAACCCGGGACCTCGTGCTGTCAAGTCCTTCAACTGAACCGCTAGACCACAGAGGCCATACCATATCCCCGAAGGGGTAAGCAGAGGCACAACCAGGGCACCCAGGACTAGCCGAAGTCCCACGATGTCGCAAGGCTATCGCCAACTGGGCACATATTCAATCCCGGCAACGTTATGTTTATTAGAAAATTGGAAATATACATTTCTAACATTTTTATTTATTTATACGGGATATTCACTATGTATTTTTATTTGATTTGTTGATATTTCGACCTAGTTACATAGGCCATGGTCACGACGATATGAGTTTAAAATCACGTTTACGTTCCTTATTTTTTTCGTTGACCGACCTGGGGATCGAACCCGGGACCCCCGAAGTCAAGTCCGACACCGGACCGTTATACCACAGATGCGAAATGATCAATCAATGTACATTCATAACTTTATTACATAAAACAGGTTTTGAATTTAAGCTCAAAAAATATTAAAAAAATAACTCTGTTTAAACTTTTTCTTATGTAACGATTTTAAAATAGCCCAAGTCAGATGAATTCCGCACTGAAGCTTCCAACATGATCGTGGGGCGGAAACCCAATGTTTGTGAAACCCCCTTGCGCCCCTTTTCATCTAACTTGGGCCATTACCGGGCTCTTCTATTCACTCCAATTTCAAATTTGAAGCTGATGCCTTGACGTATGCCACCGCAACTCCAAAGTTTTTGGAAGTGATCTCCAAAATGTAATGTCGAAACTATAAAAGTATTTTATAACAAAATGGTTTTTGGTTTAATTATGTGTCATTATTATATGGTTTCCGGAATAATAGTTAAAGTTAATTGTTAAAAACTAATAATAATTATTGTGATTTTAAATTACGACAAAGTTTTTGCTAGAAATAAATATCTTACTTTTACCATTTTATAGAATGACATCGCAGATGAAATGCTTTTAGAATGAAACTGTATATATCCTATTAATATTATAAATGCGAAAGTTTGTAAGTATGGATTTATGGATGTTACTCTTTCACGCTCGAATGGCTGAACGGATTTGTCTGAAATTTGGAAGACAGATAGATTGTGACCTGGATTATCATATAGGCAATTTTTAATCCCGATCGCACACCGGGTTTCTGTGAAAACGCGGACGAAGCCGCAGGTAGCAGCTAGGTATTTATAGAATAGAGAAAACACATGTTGGTCTCGAACTAAACAAGTATTTTTTTTATGGAAAATAAATCGAAATTGGTTCAAGCGTTCAAAAGTTATTGTGATAGAGATAATTACAGACATACACTTCAAACTTATAAGCTCCTCTTTTGGCATGTGGGTCAATAGAGGATTCAAATTTAGTTTATTTTTTTAGGGTTATAATTTTATAAGAGAAGAAGATGTTTTACGTATCGCTTCTCATTTATTATTGTATATACTATCTACCAGTTTCACTTATGTTTAAAGTTTTTTTTTCACCAGTGTTAAAGTTGACTGCATAAGGTCCCAAATTCGATTCCAGTGCTGGGTAACTCAAATACATGTTTTTTCTCTCTTGTAATAAAAACAAAATTGGCCCGGATGCTTCTTCTTTCTTTAGGTTTTGGTATTCGCGTTAGCATATTGCCATTAGTCAAGTAGAAATTTGCAACAATTTGCATCAAATTTACTAAGATTGGAATTCAATTATAATTAGTCATAAGTTGTCAATTAGTCATATCAGGGGCTTGGGTAAGGCGGTGGCCTTTTTACACAAGCTCATGTAATGAGATTTGGCGACAACGAGGAAATATACGATACGCTAATTTCTTCATGGTTATTTCATTTGTGCATTTTCACAAAACAAAATTGTACAAAATGCCACCAAAATTGACAAATGTCACTCAATATAAACAGAAAATTCAATAATTATGAAAAAACTTCGACCATCTTTTCTCTTGATGGCGCCAACACCTGGGTTAACAATAGCTTTGCTAACTTTCTACGGCTAATCATGGTAGTCCTATTGCTGTAGCTGTGCTTACCATTTCAAAGACATAGGTGTGAAGATATAACCAACTCGTTGGTTAAGGGGCTAGCGTACATGCCTTGCTCCATGACCAACCGCGAGGCTCGTTCTCGATTCCTGGCGGGGGTTGATATTTGTGTGATGAACATTTAGATGTCTGCATTTCCGGGTCTGGGTGTTAATTAAATTTATTCTGGTATCTTAAGTATTTCTATATAGTAGTTTCATGGACTAACACCAATGATACAAGAATATAATTTTTCTACTTAGGGGTTAGGTTCAATTTGTGTTTATTCAGGGATATTTGTTTATTTGTTTGAAATACTTTTAGAATGAAACTGTATATATTATTTATAGAAAAAACACATGTTGGTCTCGAACTGAACAAGTATTTTTTTTGGAAAAGAAATCGAAATCGGTTCAAATCGTTCAAAAGTTATTGTGATACAGATAATTACAGACATACACTTCAAATTTATAAACTCTTCTTTTGCCACATGTGGGTCAAAAAAGGGTTCAAATTCAGTTTATTTTTTTAGGGTGCAATGCCAACCTGAGGCCGGGATGTAAGGCTTCGAGCAATAGTAGTTGTCCTCCGAACCCAAACACGTAAACGGCATGCACTGACGTTATGGCGACAGGAATAGGTAAGGCGGTGGTACCAATCCGGGCGAGTCCTTGCGAAACTCTACCACCTAGTCAGTTGTCACTGTGTTAATGAGGGTAAAGCCTTTGCTCGCGTTTTACGAGCTGCCTGGCAGGAAGCCAGATGGTCTATTCTGAAAAGGAGCCCGGACCAACACGGGGGATTAATCATTTAAAAGCTATGTGTCACATAGACATCGACAAGTTAAACTCGTAATGCCCCTCTTTTTTGGTGTAGGTAAAAAATAAAGAAAAGTCACCGTTTTTATATTATAATATATTAACTCAAAGAATTGGAAATTCCCACTCTTTGGATCGGATCATGGGTTCGGATCGGATTCGGATCGGACGTAGTGCGGAATTTCTCTTACAAAAAGAATCGCTTTTCTCTCACCTCTATACCTTAATTCCAATCTTTTACTGATTTCGCTAAATTTATTTTTGAGATATAAATATACAGTTTATTTCTGAAACTTCTTATATTAGCAACAGTATAAGTATTAACTGTTGTTGAGTATGGTGTAAACAACTTTTATATTAAAACCAAAACAACAAACAACTGTTTTGTGGACAAATGTAGTAACAACAAATGTTATTGACAAAAGTTTGCGGAGTTTCTGGCACATACTCGTAGGTTGTTTGGTACTGGCTATTGTTGTCAGCTTCGTTTATTCGACGAAATACAAAGGGTAACCTCCCTTTAACTTAAGGTTCGACCAATTCACCTGAAAAGAAATAGTGCCTTGAATATACGAAATGAGTTTATTTAGATTTTTTCGAGGTGCAAATAATAAGTTAAATTTATTTCTAACTAACTGTTTTGGCCAACTTCATTCCACTCAAAATGTTGATTTTTTTCTATTTTCCTAGCAGTTTTTTTACTATCTTTTAAACCTTCCTTGAAC
>NJDC01009930.1:117813-181985 GCA_002245475.1 Calephelis virginiensis
TGAAAAAACTTCGACCGTCTTTTCTCTTGATGGCGCCTACACCTGGGTTAACAATAGCTTTGCTAACTTTCTACGGCTAATCATGGTAGTCCTATTGCTGTAGCTGTGCTTACCATTTCAAAGACATAGGTGTGAAGATATAACCGACTCGTTGGTTAAGGGGCTAGCGTACATGCCTTGCTCCATGACCAACCGCGAGGCTCGTTCTCGAATCCTGGCGGGGGTTGATATTTGTGTGATTAACATTTAGATGTCTGCATTTCCGGGTCTGGGTGTTAATTAAATTTATTCTGGTATCTTAAGTACTTCTATATAGTAGTTTCATGGACTAACACCAATGATACAAGAATATAATTTTTCTACTTAGTGTTTAGGTTCAATTTGTGTTTATCTAGGGATATTTGTTTATTTGTTTGAAATGCTTTTAGAATAAAACTGTATATATTATTTATAGAAAAAACACATGTTGGTCTCGAACTGAACAAGTATTTTTTTGGAAAAGAAATCGAAATCGGTTCAAACCGTTCAAAAGTTATTGTGATACAGATAATTACAGGCATACACTTCAAATTTATAAACTCTTCTTTTGCCATATGTGGGTCAAAAAAGGGTTCAAATTCAGTTTATTTTTTTAGGGTGCAATGCCAACCTGAGGCCGGGATGTAAGGCTTCGAGCAATAGTAGTTGTCCTCCGAACCCAAACACGTAAATGGCAAGCACTGACGTTATGGCGACAGGAATAGGTAAGGCGGTGGTACCAATCCGGGCGAGTCCTTGCGTAACTCTACCACCTAGTCAGTTGTCACTGTGTTAATGACGGTAAAGCCTTTGCTTGCGTCTTACGAGCTGCCTGGCAGGAAGGCAGATGGTCTATTCTGAAAAGGAGCCCGGACCAACACGGGGGATTAATCGTTTAAAAGCTATGTGTCACATAGACATCGACAAGTTAAACTCGTAATGCCCTCTTTTTTGGTGTAGGTAAAAAATAAAGAAAAGTCACCGTTTTTATATTATATATTATATATAATTGGAAATTCACACTCTTTGGATCGGATCATGGGTTCGGATCGGATTCGGATCGGACGTAGTGCGGAATTTCTCTTACAAAAAGAATCGCTTTTCTCTCACCTCAATACCTTAATTCCAAACTTTTACTGATTTCGCTAAATTTATTTTTGAGATATAAATATACAGTTTATTTCTGAAACTTCTTATATTAGCAACAGTATAAGTGTTAACTGTTGTTGAGTATGGTGTAAACAACTTTTATATTAAAACCAAAACAACAAACAACTGTTTTGTGGACAAATGTAGTAACAACAAATGTTATTGACAAAAGTTTGCGGAGTTTCTGGCACATACTCGTAGGTTGTTTGGTACTGGCTATTGTTGTCAGCTTCGCTTATTCGACGAAATACAAAGGGTTACCTCCCTTTAACTTAAGATTCGACGAATTCACCTGAAAAGAAATAGTGCCTTGAATATACGAAATGAGTTTATTTAGATTTTTTCGAGGTGCAAATAATAAGTTAAATTTATTTCTAACTAATTGTTTTGGCCAACTTCATTCCACTCAAAATGTTGTTTTTTTTCTATTTTCCTAGCAGTTTTTTTACTATCTTTTAAACCTTCCTTGAACTTCCGCAAATAATTCAAACCTAAAATTAGACAAATCGGTCCAGCTCTTTTCAAGTTTTAGCGAGACTAACGAGCAGCAATCAATTTTATAAACGAAGAAGATGTTTTAGGTATCGCTTCTCATTTATTATTGTATATAATATTATCTACCAGTTTCACTTATAACAGCATCATCAGGATTTAAACTTAAATTACTTACTTAAAAGTGCAAGAGTTTTACATTAAAAGCTGTAATATTAGTAAGTTTTACTAAGCGCTGATAATGGAAAATATCAAATAAAGAGTTAAAGATGCAAAAAATCCAAGTAAGCTTTTTTAAGTACCTACATATCTTCACGTCAAGTGATAGACTGGGAAGACTACCAAAACTCCCGATTTCAAAGATATTGGATTTAACAAATTACAATAAGATAAAACTGTAGGTAACATTGCGTAATATTATTACCTCAGTTTATTTAGAATACCGATACCTGCTTAAACTCCCCACACAAGGGACGGGAAGGTCATCTTATCGCGTAAAGGCACAAGGTCACAAATTAAAGTCCCGCACGAAATATATCTTTTGTGTCTACAAATAATCTTAACGCAAGAAACTTGACATTCCAGCATTAACATCTTTTTCCTATGAATATTATAAATACGAAGACTTGTGTGTTTGTTTGTTTATTTGTTTGTTACTTCTTCACGCAAAAACTGCTTAAGAGATTTTCATGGAATTTGGCACAAACATAGAGGGTAGCTTGGACTAACACTTAGGATAGTTTTATCCTGAAAAAATGATCCTGTAGGATCATTAACCACACAGGCAACGCCGCGGGCAACAGCTAGTCTTCCATAATTGTTGGTTTGTTATAAAAAAAACAATTATTCAGATTCCTTTTTTTGCTTATATATATATATATATATATATATGTACTTACAGTTTCCTCTTTCCGTAATACCTTACGTAATAGTTATGCAATGGATCGCAAAGACACGTTGACCGTTATTATTCAGATGCCAATATATTTAAAAAAATATTTTTTTGTAAAAGTTTAAGGTGTAAAAAATGCAAAAAATTCAAGCCCGTATCCTGTAAATCGTAATTTTATATTTTTTAACCCGATCCGGGGATCGAACGTGGGGCCTCAAGAAGTTAACACCGAACCGCTAGATCACAGAGTCGAATATTCAAAATTGGAATACAAATTATAATAGGTATTAATATTTAAAATATCTAACAGACTTGACTATGTTTATAACAATCAGCTGTTCCAAATTTATTTCGTCTAACGGCCATTTCGAAAATCAGTAAGTTTGTAGCGCCATCTACTTTTTTTCATCTTAAGAACCTCAATAACGCACTAAGTCTCGTTTGTAATTAAATTTAAATTATATTCTAAACGAGACTTTTCCTAGTAGAGAGAGAGCAATGTCACCCGTGTCTCTTATTCAAAATCTTTATCCTTTTTTAACGTGTAAGTTATATTTCAACAATAGTATAGGATATAAATATGAATAAATTTAAGTCAAAAGATTTCAATTTCAATGAATTTTAAAAATGTTAGGGTTTGATATACAAATAACCTATGGTCCGCCAATTTTTTTATGGGCCCTTTACCGTGAGGCCTCAAGCGTCCATAAGGGGGCCTTATCGCCCACTTTGGGAAATAATTTTCTACTTAGACGTGATAACAGAACATTAGCTTCAACAAAATTTGTGTATTATTGTTGTATGGCATATCAACGCCCGTTAAAAAAACGACCAGTAAAGTTGTAAATTTTGTTATGTTATATATTTTTTTGTAAATAACCTAAGTTTTTAGCGAACTATACCAATCAGTTGTTGACTGCTAATTGTTTTGTTTGTACATAGATATATCTAAAATTTATAGAAATTAGTTGCCTAAAATATATAATGAACTGTACCATACTAACTCCATCCAAAAGAATGATTCAGACAAGTAGTAATTTGTTTATGTACTTTGTATTAGATATAAAAGAAAACCATGAGACATATTTAATACTACTTCAATTAGTACGATTGCCAAATCTCCATATTATTTTAATAAAACAAGTAATAACTTTAGATAATCTTCTTTAATATTCTTTTTGTCTTTATTCGTTTTGTACGTTTAACCTTCAGTTGTTCTTTGGCTCAAATATTCACTAATTAATTAATTAGATTACCTAATTCGGTTTTCAGCTAATTGCTTATTTTTAATTATTTTGCAAGGAACATAACTTAAATAAACATTTATTTTTATTTGTACATTAAATTATTATGAAAATAAAAAGAGGTTGCACTCAATACCAAAAAGGTCATTTTTCATACAATTTTATTATTATCTTTCAGTAAGTAATTATCTTTATGCACGTATCTATGAATCCGTAGATAGGTGAACATTTAGGACCCCAATTAGCCGTAGTTACTACTGAGTCCCAAAATGTGATATGTGGGAAACCTATCGCCAATTCGACACATATAGAATCCCAGGCAACATTTTTTATCATAAAAATGAAAAAAACATATACAACACAGGCTTAATGTTTTTACTTTTCGAGAACAGTAAAACTGCAAAACACCATTTACGTTTCTAATTATTATCTATGTCCTGTACTCAAAAATTAAATGTTTTTCTCCATTTCTCACCGATGCGGTTTCGAGGCAAAACGATTCGGGTACGATTTTACCTTCTCTGTGGTAAGTTCTTCGACAAAGTTAGTGAAGAACCTGACAAGTATTTTATTTCCCGAGTTCGGACTCTATTCGTGATCTGGTCGCGGAGTTGGGAACTTTAGGTGGTGTTGTTACATGCGAAGGACTTGACAGTTTATATTGTTTCCCGAGCTTTCCCTTTATTCGTGTTCTGGTCGCGGAGGTGGGCGGTGGGAACGTTAGTTAGGCTTGTCACATTCTGTGTCATTTGGAGGATTATTTGCACAACAGTTACTCTGCTTACGCGGAATTCGCAAAATAAAGGCTTTTTTACATCTGTTATAATGGATTTCTGCAAACAACAACATACAGTGGTTTTATTTTGCCTCCGTCTTACGAATTTTTGATCAGATCACAATGTCGTGACACGATCTTAAGATTTTTACCCTTCGCAAAAAGTGCACAAAGTCGCTAAAGAAATGTTCACTTCAAAAAATCAGAATATGGATGAAGCTGCTGGCAACAACAAGTTCAATTTCAAAATAGTAAAATTTCATCAACCCTATTTACATAATACACAAATATAGCTAGACTGTAATACTGTAGTTAGCGAGATTGTAATATTAGTCACAGACAAGAATTTGAAATATCAAAGCTTCAGTCTTCAAGTCTAGAGGCAAGTCTGGAATATTATTATCATTTTACGAATTCAGTTATTTTAGTCTGAAATATTTCTAAATTTCATGCTATAAACTAATTACATGCTCGATTTCTTCAGCAATAAGTAGGTGAGTCAAGCAATAACTATACCTAATAAAAAAAATTAAAAAAATGTTGCTACATAAATGATTTTAAAATGCTGAAAAAATATTGATCCGTCAAAATGGACGAACTGAAAGATTTAAAACATTGTTTCTAAAGCTTAGTACAAGATATAGCTTTTGCTTTTAGTTTCTAAGCCCTAATCTTATTATTGGTATCATTTCGCTTAGAAAATATGAAAATACTATCAACTATGAAATTGCAAGACTTCACGACGATAGTGCACAAAAAGGAATTAGATAATAATTGCCTAAGAATTAATTTAGTTGTATATTGTAATAAGTAATCATTTACAAATATTTATTAGGCACATATGAATGAGGGTATATTAAAAAAATGAAATGTAGCATTTAATACGAGTTCTCCCATACCGATATTTTGTTCACATGTAATAAAAAAATGCATGCGATTTTTTTATCAAGGTCACCTTCATCTTCTTTATACGAACAGTCAAATTCTGGAATAGTCTCATACTGCAACATTCAATGTGAAAGAGACAAACAATAATTTAATCACATCAAAACTGCAAAAAAGCCCAATTTACAATAAGTAAACGTAAACGATTACAATAAGTAAATCAACTACATTAACAAAAAATATTTTCTTTGAATTCCCTGAGATCCCGTTATCAGACCCAGACTTAGTGGCAATGGAACCACATAGAATCACTCTTTGAAATAAAATAATAATAGTCTATAATTGGGTCAGTAATGAGGGAAAAATCGATTAGCACACATAAAATACCCTTAAAAATAAAAATATTCAATAAACCCCTGACAAACGGTCCATCCTTTCACAAGGTCTCCAGTTCAGTCCAATTCGTAAAAACAGACGAACACACTCACGAACGCACATCAAGCTTGCAATATTTTTTATAAAACTGCATAAGAACTGCAAAGATTACAAAACATATATTGAATGTTTCCATCCTTGGCACTTGGTGAAACTCCATTATGCATTTTTATATATACAAGAAAACACTTGCACTGTTTCACTGAATATACTTTTTTAAAAACGATTAGCCAACTTGTTCGGTTTGTTTCGGTTTTCCAATATCTTCATTGCGGTTAATGTCAGTACGTATCGACATTAACCGCCAAACTCTCGTTACTTTAGTTGTTAACTGTTATTAAGCTTACGATAAGTTAACGTTATCTTGAAGATGATGCAAAAGCAAAACCAGATAGCTAATATAGGTTCATAGTTCTTAAAAAAATATATTAAGCGTAAACTGTTTAACTATAAGTATTTTTTTTAAATTATACAAAAAACACATTAAGAAACATAAAACCGTAATATTCAAACTATGATCTATCAGCCAACATTTTTTACGTCGAATAAAAATCGTATCGTGTGAACACGCCCTTACATCGCACGTTTGTCCAACATGTGCAAAAGAGCCAAGTCAAAAATATTGCAGTCCAGTTGCAGGGCACGTTCCTCCGTTATTTAAGTCGGGCCAATTTCGCCGTCTCGTCTGAACTATACCGAAATCTCAAATCATTTCCAACTGAAACACAAAGAGAAATAAAACTTTAGCTCGGATTAAAGGAATTTCGTGTTCTCACTTTATATCAAGTGTATACGCCAGTGTAATGGATGTTTTAAGTTTTGTAATAAAACTACAAGTTATTACAATTTTACTACAAAGAAATATCATTTCCTATAAAATACTTATTTAGTTGACCTAGGTTGACATTTTACTATCAAATTGATCTGGTTTTGTCCAAGGGTAATGTCAAGAGTCTCCGAAACCGGCGTGTTTATATGGAAAGGTTATTGAATATGACTATAGCTAGGTTTAGCTAGGACTATCGTCCGGTATAGTTGTAAAAACAGCGAGGTTAGCAACATAAATATTAGCCATGTCAAAAAAAAGGATCGTGACATTTGTCACTCGATATTCTTTGCCTACGCCGCTAGGGATTTGTCGTAAAGAATATTAAGTAAGTATTTATTAAGTAATTCGGATTATAAATAATAAGTAAAGATAGTGTGTAGCGTGTCATTTTTGAATTTAACAAACCTACCATTGTTGAGGATATTTTTATCATACTAACGTAATCATAAACCCTCAGAGATGTTAATCAACATTTAATAAATCGTCACTATTTTAAATGGAAAATGTTGCTTTTTTATTCAAATATTAATAATACAAAAATCATCTCTTAAAGTATTATTGTACTTACCCATGACACATTCGAGACACAACATAATCTAAAACATACCAACAATATCTTCTAGTCAACACTCGTATAGTGATAGAATGACAAACATCCTTATTATCATACATAATCTATAATACTATTGTAAATGCTATTCAGATGTTTTTAACTTTCTAATATTTTATCTTATCGATCTAATAATTTACCATCTTTTCTTTATCTTTAATTAATTTACCTTTTATTCTATTATTCTTATCTTAATTTGCCAGGAATATTTTCCTTCATTTTGTTTTTGTTTAAGTTTCTAGAATGTGTTATTTTATCAATATTAACAATGAATAGATAATATTTAAAATAATAGATAGCCTCGATAACCACTTTTTTTAATCGAAGCTAACGGAAATATTATCTTTTTATATCTAACGGATCTCTCGAGGAATCCTTTTTTACCCCAAATACATTTTTTCCGTGTTAATCCTGATACTCTGTGTAGTACTCCCCTCATCCCTGAAAAAATAACACAAATTGAATCTAACCCCAAAGTAAACAAATTATTAAGTATTTATTATCATTGTTGTGTCATAAAATACTTATATAGATATTAGAAACTAAAAAAACCACTCAAATCTGGAAACGCAGAAATCGCAATGTTCTTTATAAACATGTTCGCCAATCGGGAATCAAACCCGAACCTCGCGATTAGTCAGTGGAGTTAGGTATTTACGCTAAATCTCTTGCATGCAGGAAGTTTCATATTTCATTGGCGTAACTGACAAAACTGACATACAAGTTTGACCATAGACTCAAATGGATTGAGTGTTCGTTATTGAGATATGATAGGATCAAAATTCAGGTCCAAATCCTGTCGCAGGTGAAATTCGGGCATATACGCTAACCTGTCGACCACCGAAGCTGTTTCAAAATAGTTGTACTATCTTTCTGTCTAAGAAGCATGTATGAGGAGGGTATAAATTACCAACATGAGCCCTGGTTGTAGAGTGCTGAACAGCTACCTGTCCGGTACAAGATCCATCGCCTTGACCACTAATTCCAACATAATGACAGTGTTTGATACTCTCGTGTTCCAGTTTGGACGGATGATTAACTTTTTGACATACATACTACAGATAAGACTCTGCAGGACAGCGACCAATCCATTACATCAATGAATTCTATCACAACATTAAGTCGCTTTCCGATGCCTTTCCTATTTATGCTTAGATCTTTAAAACTACAAAACGGATTTTTAATAGGTATAGTAATTCAATAGGAAGGTTTATGTGTATTACGTAATTACATAGAAGATTGTGCGGGCGTGGACAGGCAATAAAATACGTGTTTTGTTCGTTGTTTTATCCAAAAATATACACTTAGTACCCAGAAAACTTCGTATCGCTTGACATTAATGCTTCGATAGTAACGCAGTCTGTCAGATCCAATGTGAAACATTCCAAAATAAACTACTACTTATTATTAAAAGTAAATGAAAGAAACATTTTGCAGGACCCTTCTCGAATCCCCATGAACACACACAAAAATTTCATCAAAATCGCTCCAGTCGTCTAGGAGGAGTTCAGTGACAAAACAGTGAAACAAGAGATATATATATATTAAGATTAAGATTTAGGCGGTCAAAAGGCAAACACGTCAACGCTTTTTCCAATAATAAAAAACGCCACCTAACGCCAACAATCGTCTTATTAATAAATACGTATAAAAGTATGTTTAGTTTGAACCTGCTATTATGATTTTAAAATAATAATGTAATGTCAACTAAAATTTACTCCTACTTTAGTCCATGTTTATTGATAAGATATTTATTTATTTTATGATATTGGAAGGCAAACAAGCAGACGGATTTCCTGATGTTAAGAAATTCACGCCACCTAGAGACACCGAAGGTGGTAATGGTGCGTTGCCAACCTGAGGCCGGGATGTTAGGCCTCGAGCAAAAGCAAGTTTACCGGCTACCTTACCCTCCGAACCGGAACACGTCATGACGTTATGGCGACAGGAATAGGTAAGGCGGTGGTTTCAATCCGAGCGAGTCGCTCCTAAACTCTACCACCTAGTCAGATGTCACGGTGTTAGTGACGGTGAGCCTATGCTCCCCTTTTACGAGCTGCCTGGCAAGGAAGGCAGATGGTCTATTCTACAAAGGAGCCCGGACCAACACGGGGAAAGATGGTAAGAGAAGTTATTCCATCCTCTAGCAGAAACAGGTATAGTGGAAGTACCTATTCATAAAACTTAGTCAAGGTCTTGGAGTAAGTGACAAATAAACAAAAGCTCGCGTCTTAATACCAAGATCGACCAAAGAGCTTATGCTGTGGTTTTATAGCTCGTCGATAAAGCTCGTCTAAAGTGTCTTTGCCATACCGTGGTTTTTTAACCGAGCTAAGCTAGTGTTTCTTATATTTTATACTAGACTCATCGTATAAAACCGTTGGTCAGCACCAACAAGCCGCGAGTTATAACGCCGTTTTTTAAAACCGCCTGACCGTATGTTAATAATCCATGTTAAAAAATATTTTAAAATAGAATTTAGAGACTTTGATTAAAGTATATTTACGCCCCAATCCTCGAAGAGGCAAAACTAGGACACTAACGACTAGCCTGACACTAAGTCCTACAAAGTGATAGGTGGCAAGGCTATCTCCAAGCGGGCACATATCCAATCCCAGGAAACGTTATTTTTATCAGAAAATTGAAAATACATATTTCTTAATTTTTCTGTTGACCGACCCGGGGATCGAACCCGTGACCTCAAGAAGTCAAATCCAACGCCAGACCGCTAGACCACAGACACCATAACGATTATTAAATGATATGTAACCAAATCTGCGGTTTCGTATTTTTATGATACCGTACATACCTATCTGTCAAATATACAACCTGTGGTTACTAGATGGCTAGGTTATTGAGAACTCTGGTTGATTCGGTCGATTGTTTCGTGGCTAAAATATTAATTAATTAATCCGCTTTAATTCGGGCTACTGAGTAACTAAGCTGCGATACAAAAGAAAGTAAGATTACAAAGTAATAAAAGAATTTTAAAAAAACAAAAATTCTGCAACGCTTCATAATTTTTATCGTTGCTGAGACAACAAAGTAAAAGATTTATAAACTAACAGTCGGTTGCTTGTTTTTTCTGATTCTGAACACGCCAACACCGACTTATTTACATAGAGACGAACATAACTTATTGCTAACTTCATGCAATCAGCTAAATTCATAAACATCATAAAAAGAAAGACTGGTGGCCATTTTTATTTTATTTTATTTTTGGAGACATTTGTTATTCACGTCTTAGTTAGCTAATGGTGTCAATTCTGCTACTTATTGACTAGACGTATAGTTTTTACAGCTACTTTTAAATAAAAACACTATTGGTGTTAATTCTGCAGCGTATTTGCTAAACCAGTTTTAATTTATTGCTATCTTATTTTAACGGAAGTAATAGAAAGAGACAAATACGTTTAGTGGTTTCAGATTAGTTTCTACGTAATATTTCCGTAGACGGTTAATTTATTCCTCAGAAAACGTTGATAAAAAACGTAACCAGTTAATATGTCCTGATTGATTTGGCATGAATAAAATATTCTATTCCTTTTTTGTTTCATTGAAAATAATGTACCTAAAATTAATTTTGTGATTTAACGCATTAGATTTACCACCATTTTCTCTCAACGACCATTTTCATTCATTGAAATTAATAAACCTAAAATAAGTTTAATGAGTGCTCAGTAGAAGATAATATGGTGTAAAATGGTCCGAATTTGATTATTTTGTACAGGACACACGTCAAGCTATCAACTAGTAACCTTTTTTTCTAAAAATAAACTTTTATTTTCTTTAAAAATAAGGTGAAAACATAAAAAAATCAAACTGGTAAAGCTCTTCTCCTAAATACACTAACAAGAATTTTTTTTATTGATTTTTCGTTTATAAGATAAAACAAGTCATTAGTTGAAATCAAAATTAACATCTTATTACAAATACTCAACTAAATCATGGGCGATCTTCTAAAATGACGTCAACAGCTAAAAGATATAGGATGTTGTTTTTTCGCAAAATATTTATTGTTTAAAAATAATACAAGGTTATTGTACCGTAATGTCATGTCATCGTATTTCATAGATGGGAACAAACGGGGTAATATACCCTGAAATGTGAACAGGAGGTAGACGTCCAATTTGCACGGCATGTTTCTTCGAGATAATAAAGTAGTTTATTTTCTTCATTTTTCTTGTCTCTGAAACAAAAAATATATATCTTATATTTTTATCAATATTATTGATTTGCAAGATAAAATTGAAATGGAATATAGTTCAATAATTTTAGGAATTTTGGCATTGAGTAATAGTTGTAAAATAATTAATAGCGTCGCCTAAATAGTCTAACGGTTTTGGACTTGTCTGCACGAGGTCTCGGGTTTGATGCCCCGGGTCAAGAATATAAAATATACGTAATCTGTATATTAATACGTGATGCTAAGACTTTGGACCCCTTTTACGAAAATTGCGCGGACGCAGATGCATAAAATTTGGCCCACTTATAGTTTATGTGTGGGAGAAATACAAATGCATGCAACGCTAATATTTTTCAATAATAATGCTTAGAAAGTACATTAAATTAATAAATAAAACATTATCTACACTACCATGCATTTTACACACACAAACAAATATATTGATGATAACGATAAAAGATCACAGATGGCGCACTAAAAAGTTTGGAAACAAAATAGTTGGTCTTGAGAAATGAAGATGGCGTTCTTATCAACAAGATATTAAATGTATTAAATTATTTAAATTAATTACCCATACCATGTAGTAATTCAAAGAGTAAACAAGATCTGATCTCTAAGAAAAGTTATTGGTACAATAACTTTATTTACTGGATTAGTGAAATGATTTTATAATTTTATTGTATATTTATTATTATTATTATCACCGGGTTGGGTACTAAAAAAATATATTTTTTAAATTTTCTAATAATAATGACGCCCGGGATTCGATATGTGTCCGATTGGCGATAGGCTTGCCACATTGTGGGACTTAGTGTCTGCAGCTAGTTTTGGGTGCTTTGATTGTTCCTCTGCCAGTCTTTTCGAGGATACGGGAGCGAAGATAATTCATAAAATGATTTAAGTAGGATGCATCGAGTAGGTAGTTCTTTAAGTGTCCTAGATCTAGCGCTGTGATACTCGAGGCAAGTTCGATTAGGACTCGACCCATTTTTTATTTATATTTCCTTTTTTAACACTCTTTTAAATTTGAACGGCCTGTATGTAAGTGTTCATTTATTATGTGAAACAAAAACATTATTGCCAAAGGTCAAAGAATATAAAAATTTAATATTTTTCTTAATTAATGTTTGTTTTTGTTTTAAAATTAAATTTTTGCATACATATGCAATATATTTCCACAACAAATCATATGCATGTTTTTAAGTTAGTTCATGCCATTCGTTATGGTGCATTAAAAAACGTGCACCTAAATGTCACATTTGTCAAAAAGTTGCTTATTTTTAATGAATATGCCCAATTAAAAAAACATTAAAATTTTTTAGGTAAATTAAAGTCAAAAAACGTACACAACTCTTATTTTAAAATTAGACTTTTTCTTTTAATTTACAATTATTTTTCATTATAATATTGCATAATATGTCACATGTTTGTTTCGTTTTAAACATACCTTCCTCTTTATTGTCGTTTTGAAATTTTTAAAAGTGTTATTTCAATCTTTACCCATTTATGTTTAAATGTGTGCCTGTCAGCTTTCTGTGTGTAAAATAATGTGTTAAATAAATAATTCAAATTTTACATATTTATTCCAACCCAAAAATATGCAAAATAAATGCTTGTGTTATGGGTGTTAAATTTACTAAAAACGTAGAAATACTAAGATAAACACAAAATAATTTTACTAAGCCGCCAGACCCAGAAATGCAGACATTCAAAATATGTTCATCACACAAAATCCTGCACTTCAAAAATCGAACCTGAGCCTTTTTAGTTGGTGGAGTTAAGCATGTACCCCTTAACAAACTACGCGGTGAATTATAGATATTATTAATTAGCATAAACCTTACTTTTATATTTTAAACAATCGAAACCTCTCTTTTGTAAGTCGGTAAATTTTAAATTAGATATTCCCTGACATCTTTATTTTATCTGTACCAAAGAATGCATTCAAAACAAAGAGGTTGTTTATCTAAATAGCTCACAAAAAGTAAGTTTTGCATTCACCTGCAGGCTAGAGTGTAAAAGCTCTCTTTATCTCATAGAGGGAGGCAATTATTACAGTAGAGCCACAGAGGCGGTACACTCACAAGTTTCTCGTAGCTTGTAGCTATGTTTTAACCATTTAAAGTCGGAGATAAAACAAAAAGGTAGAATAATGAGGGTATTCATTCAACTTTTACATCTCTCAAGTCAAATTACAAGCAACAATACTCTCGTTTATGAAAAACGTGATTCTAGTGGTGGTATATAATTTTATAGTGTGTTTTGTAATATTATAGCGTCAGCATACATAATTTTATTAACATACACATACATATATATCCCTTACGGAGTGCCAAATCTCACGATCCTGTCTGACTTTCTCCAGATTAATTACGCTTTTCGTACAAACACGCCGGTTTCGGAGACTCTTGACACAACCCTCGGATAATATCTTCGGATAATATTATTTTAACTGTAACTTTTTCAACTTAAATTTAAGTGCATTAAAATGATTACTATTATATATACACATATATATCGCCTGTGTGGTCTAGCGGTTCAGTTGTTGGACTTGACTGCATGAGGTCCCGGGTTCGAATCCCGGGTCGGGCAACAAAAAGAAAATTGAGTTTTTCTAATTTTGTAATAAAAAAAAAATTTGCTCGGGATTAGGAATGTGCCCGGTTGGCGATAGACTTGCCACCTATCATATTGTGGGACTTAGTGTCTTCGGCTAGTCATGGGTGCCCTGGTTGTGCCTCTGCCTATCTCTTCGGGGATATGGGCGTGAAGATACTTTTTTATTTACTTATTAAATTAAACACATAGTATATATGTTGTCTTTGTCTTAATGTTACTGCCCTATTCATTTAAACGTCTTAAAACGTAGGATTTCATAGGTTGTCTCTTATTATTTTTTATGTATGTTAAGTAATTTCACAGTCATTTCCGGACTGATTTTAAAAATTCTTCACTTCTTTTTTTTATTTCTTTCCGATATGGTCCCATTGCTACCAAGTCTGGATTTGATCATGGGATCCCAAGGAAATTGAAGAAAATAAATAATTTTTGTGTACCTAGATTTACGCAAATTGAAGTTGGTTTTTGCAGTTATAAATTATTATCTCAATGACTAGAATTTTATAATATTTAGGTATAGTTTGAAAACAAACTTAATATATCATTATAAATTGAACGAATGTAAATCCTTTTTGATAGACAGTTTCATAGAGCTCGTGATCTTGATAAAAGGTCAACTGAATTCAAGTCTGGCTCGGACGAACTTACAAGTTATTTTTGAATAAACTACAACGGCTAAATCTGACTTACCACCAAGTCTGAGTTAGGTAATGGGTTACCCAAGTCTACTAAAATTGGATTTCTGTTTTTCACAACAGCTCCTTTGAAATGCCAAAGTGTATGACTATGTTTGTTTGTATGTTCTCTTGCATATTTAATTTGTTTAACGTGTTTAACTCTCTCACAAAAAGGCGTGGAAATTTAAGATATTCTTACTTCAAGTCCAACCTATTTCTATGCTGAACTCATTTAAATCCATTTTGAATCTCACATTTTCATTCTAATGATTAGTAGCAATTGTTGTAATCGCTACTAATCATTAGAATGAAAATGTGTCGAGTCTTATAAATTTTATACTAAATTTGTAATTGTGTGTAAATAGTTATAAAACAAAGACATTATTATTTAACTACTAGCTGTCCCGCCGAACTTCGTTCCACCCGTTCTGTTTCCTGGCAGTTTTCCCTTTAATCTTTATCTTTTAAACCTTCCCTGAATTTCTACAAATAATCCAAAACAAAAATTGGCCATATCGGTCAAGCTGTTCTCGAGTTTTAGCGAGACTAACGAACAGAAATTTATTTTTATATATAAGATATAGCACTAGCTGTTCCAGTGAACTTCGTTCGACCCGTTCAGTTTGTATGGGGAAAATTAAAATGTTGATTTTCCTGGTTTTCTTGCAGGCAAACAGGATAAAAAGTTTTTTATGTTCGTCTTCTGGTACTAAGCTACCTCCTAGTAAATTTTCAGCAATATGAATTCAGCCGTTCTTGCGTTATTAATAGTGTAACTAACAAGACTTTCTTTTAAACATAGATTACAAAGATTGCTAACACACTTTAAGAATTAAATAAGTTGTTGTTATATCTAAGATTATATTAAACCATTTGACAAACCCGCCACAAGATAATTTGTTTTCATAAGATTTCTTTAGAGCTTTGAATGTTTTCCTGTTTGTACAAAAAAGTTAAGATTATATATTGCCTCATTAAAAATCCCAACGAAATTGTAATTCTTTCAGAACAAATAACAATTTTCTTTGATATATCTTTAAGAAAATATGAAGTTTGTCAACGAAGGGACTGGAACTATCCCTCTTCTAATACAAATTTAACGAAAGCGAGTCGCTTCTATACATATTGCATGAGCGTTCCGGTTGGTCTTGAACAAACTTCGCAAATGCGACTAGATATTCTTTCCTTTTTTAAATTATTGATGAGTTTGCTAACAATATAGATATATAAATCCTAAGCTCCTGAAGATAGTTTAACGGTTTCTATAATAGCTATTTATTCTGCGATACAAATAAAAGAAAATTATAAATTGCATATAAATTATACCGCTGTCATCGGTGAAATAAACATATAAATAATAACTTTTAGTGTCTTTGTCTTGGGTGTCTATAAAACAAAACGAATTAAGGATACCAAATTAGAGTTAAATATACCTTTTAAAATTTAAATTTATTCAAACATTCATAGTCGTCAAGTGGAACAGATAAAAAATATCGAAACTGATCCGTTATGAGTCAGACTTGTGCTTGGAACATATTGTTTTTTTTAATGGCGTTGGAAGAAAACGAGCTGACATATTTCCTGATTCTGCAATGTTAGATAGCTGTCTGGGACTACTGTATTGGAACATAATAATAGCGAGCGTTTACTGACAAACAAGAGATACTCAAAACGTTGTTTGGATACTTTCAGTTTGAAGATTTGATTCCCGTGACACAAATTAGAATTAACTCAGTTTTTATTACACTTTAAAAAGTTTTATTAAAATCAAATATACATACATACATACATATCTTCACGCCAAGTCCCTTACGGGATAGGCTGAGAGTATCGAGTGCTAATTTTAAAAACAAATATATCTTTAAAAAAATTGTTAATTCTAAAATAAGCAGACGTATTTTTCAATGGTAGTAAAAAATATTTTGACCCTAGATAGCAAACGTTAAGGTGCGTTTCTGATCGTTAGTCTAGTATAGACATTTAGAAGCTAATCTTCTTTTCAAACCTGAACACGTTGCTTGAAAATACTTATGCTTATGTTTATATATTTAATACGTTAAACAAATGCGTTTGCATGTCTGCTTCTTCTTCGGAAAATATCATCTGGAACAGAATCATACAATGGGTTTGGGGGGTAAAGAGTCATTTAAATAAAAAAAAAAAACTATTAAAAAACATAGCGTGATATGTAACATTCGTAAAAAAGCAAAAATAAAAAATAACATAAACTGCAAACTTAAAAGAAATATAAAATAACTATATAGGTACCTACATGAAAAGAGCGCGTTTATAACAATGAGTTTGCGACATTAGGATGCAAAAATCTATACTTTGCACAATGCATCTTGGAAGTTTCCGATACAGTATCCACTCCACACCTGTTTGATGTAATTTTTGCATTGTGTCAACACAAACAGCATCGTTTTAACGTTGCGACGCCGCAAAGCAGGATTGTGACCGCACCCTTATAGTTTTAAATATGGCGGAGGTATTCATAAGTTTGTTTAAATTGCCACTTGTTTTGTTGTTAGACTTTAAAGGAAATATTTGTATATTAATTACAAATAATGCATATAAAGAAGCTTATTTCGTATGATTTAACACCTTGTATTTGCGTATTTAACGTATGTAATGTACGTTAAAATACATAATTTTATTTTAAATAATTACAATATACACTGTTTATATTATAATTTCATTCTCCCAGCGGAATATTTAAAAGTTTTAAGATTTTATTTAAGGTATGTTTAATTTATAGGTATGCTAGTTTCTACAGGCGTCTTCGTCCGCTTGCCAAAATATAAAAAAAGTGTTTTTTATATTTTGCTCGACAATGCAGAGTCTCAAATTTCTAACAGCGTGCTAACTTACTAGGTACATAGTATAAAACAAAGTCGCTTCCTCTATCCCTATGTCCCTTTGTATGCTTAAATCTTTGAAATTACGCAACGGATTTTGATGCGGTTTTTTTAATAGATATAGTGATTGAAGGGGAAAGTTTATGTGTATATTTCATAACCACGCGAAGCCGGGGCGGGCCGCTACTAACTAATACAGCAAAGTTGCATGTAGCTGATAGTTTATTATGAAAACAATTCTCAAAGTAACACGTTAAACCAATTCACAAGTCTAATCCTTAATCAAATTATTCGCCTCTGTTGTTTAGTGGTCTGGTGTGGGACTAGAGGTTCTAGGTTTGAACTCCTGGTCGGACAACAAAAAGAAATTACATTGTTAATTTTCTAATAAAAACAACGTTGCCTGGGTTGTCTGTTGCCTAGTTGATTTTAGGACACCTATTACAATGAGGGACTTATGCCCGATTGCACCAATAGCCCCTTTACTTTAGGGGATCTTTTAACATTACTTGTGGGACTGCTTATAATATATAACATAAAATATTCCCCTAAAATACGCTAAAAGGTTTATTAAAGTGTAGGGGCTCTTGGTGAAATCGGGCATTAGTGTCTTTGGCTAATCGTTGGTGCCCTCTGCCTACCTCTTCGAGGATACGAGCGTAAAGATACTTTAAAAAATAATTTACGTACAATGAGACGAGTAGGTTACTCTTAGTGTCCTAGATCTAGTTCTCTGAAACTCGAGGCGAGTTCGATTAGGACTCGACCCACTTTTATTTATATTTCCACTTTTAATTTTTTTTTATAACTTAACCACGCATACGAGTTGGTGTTTGCTAATGATATGAAACAAAACAAAAATGACGGGTTGCACTCCGGGTGTGCCAGCAGAAGCGAAAACTTGAATATTAACGTTGTGCATGTTTGATATTTTGGAATGGTTAGGGAATATTTTTTCACGAATTGCTTTAATTATCAGTATGAAAGTACTATCATTTATCTGGTAGAATACAATATTAATTTATTGCACTATCGTACACACATGACAACAAAAACATTTGCGCAAGCGCTCTGCGCCGTCTAAACGAAACAGCAGGCGCAGGCATACATTTACGCCGCGCCGTAGAAAAAGAGAGGGATACTTCCTCTCCTACGCCGCGCCGACTGATTACGCGTTTTACGAATTTTCGATCAGTAGGGTTACTCTTGAATCTCGATATCATGCGAATTGGAAATTGGAATCGTATATGTCACTTTAGATACTTTTGAACACAATATAAGGGGATTATTAACATTTACTTACAAATAAATTCAACGAATAGGATAAAATAATTTACTATTTACTATGAACTAAATGTCAATAATTCGCCAGAATTGTGTTCAGGAGTACCTAAAGTGACATATTCGATTCCAATTTCTAGTAATTCATGAATCGAGCGTCGAGAATAACCCTACTGGTCACGTTTCCTGACGCGAGTTTAGAGGTTTTTACCCATTCCAACAAAAGGGTGCAAAAAAAGTTTTCACTTCAAAAATATTGGGCATGAAACAAAAAAAAGTATTTTTTTCTTAACACTTCAACTTTCCAATAAGAAAATCTTAGCAAATGTAAGTGCATATAACAATAACCAATTCCATTAACTTCCAAAGAAAAAAGATTGATTTCATTAACATGTTTGTATCCCGCGTTTTCCTGTTAGGGTTGTTTATCTTGAACAATATCCAAGAAAGCCTTACTAACCGTCATATATAATCATGTAGCAAGTATTTACTAACTCGGAGAAGGCAATTTACTTTCGTTACGCTGATTGAATCTGCGCTAAGTGGGTTTTATTAAAAAACAATGTTTATCTTCAAATCAGGCTATTTTCTTAGCCTTTGTGGACTGAAAACGATGCTACATGATTGATAGGTTTGTGATATTGAAATGCTTGCTGACATTATATTCTTTTATATCGCAATGGAGCGATGCTACAGTATTTATATTTTAGAAGTTAGAAGTAGTATGATTTTATTATGTGGAGATAGAAGAGGCTTTTGAATGACAAACTACGCTATCATGACAAATAAAAGGATTTTAACGGGATTTGCAGGAGAAATGGTCTTTTCTGTGGTCTAGCGGTCCAGTGTTGAAGTTGGCTACATAATGTCATTGATTCAATTCTTGAGTCCGGTAATTCAAAAAATAGTTTTTTCAGTTTTCCAAGGTTTCTTTCAATTTTTCAATAAAACTTACGTTTCCTGGGATTGGATAAGTGTCCGGTTGGCTTTATGTTTGCTGCCTACTTTGTTTATGTACTGTTTTTAAGACTTAATGTTTTCGGCAAATATTGATTGCCATGGTTGTCTCTCTATTTTACTTTGTCTTCTTTCTACTTACCTGTGTAGTAAGTAGTACCTGATTTAATATGAATATTTAGTTTCGATTTTTCAGGCTCTTGTACTAATTTTTATTGCCAGTTTCTTCATTTATATTTCTATTACCTGCAAATAATATAACAAAAATGTACATACATCTATAAAATTAAACAGTAATATACACCAAGTGCAATAACACATTACATTTATAAAAACATCACTCTTACTATTGGGTGGCATTGATAAAGTATGACTTATTGTGCTACTATTGTCTAGAGCAAAATTAAGTTCACGTGAAGATGATACACCACCTTTTTGTAACGAAAGCAGAGAAGCAGACAAAATTTGACTTGCATCTCGGCAAATGAAACACGACGCGCCTATAACATCTATGGACTCTATAAGCCGCGGTTGTTTCTTACCGTCAGAACCGTGTGTTTGTTTATTGTCAAATCCCAAAAATAACATAAAATAATTGTTTGGAATTAGTCTTGGTACAGTTTCAATTAAATAGTTTCGGAACATGTTCACACATTCTCATGATCATCAGCCGGAGGACATCCACCGCTGGACTTAGGCCTCCCCCTTAGAGCGCCACAAGTCACAGTCACCAGCCGCTTGTATCCAGGGACTCCCCGCTACTCCGACCAGGTCGGTCGCTCATCAGTCCACCGGGTGGGAGGTCGTCCAACACTACGTCCTTCGGTGCGGGGCCTCACTCACACACACGTTCACATTCACACGCACACCCACTTGAAAGTAATACAATTATTTTCAACTTCATAATATGTTTATAGGTATGTTATATGTTAAAAATTCTAGATAACTAATACTATTTTGATATGAATGTTATTATTCAGACGCTAGTATAAATGTTTAAAGTTTTTAAAATACTTACACGTATCTTTCTCTTTCTTACCGCAATAGGGGTTGCCGGAATAGTGAATATTAGCATTTTAGCACGCCAAAGTTCATGTCTATTCGCCACCTTTCACAGCTGAGGAACGTGACGAAATAAGTCGGCGTACTGGCCGCCATATTTATTTTTCGTTTTCGACCCCTCATGTTGCTTTGGGAAAATTTTAGCCTGCAAAATGAATACGTTATGTTTAGCATCACTATTTTTTTTCAATTTAGAAAAGATAAATAGATAATTCTAATTGGTCACAAATTTTAAATGTTATAGTCTAGGTTATTAGCATTGTTATCGCTTAAAGAATAACATTTGAGTCGCTATTTGTGGCCGTACCGTTTTGAGAAAATAAAAACAGTTTCAAACATAAAACTATAGGAAAGTAACTGTATTACATACTTTTACACTTTTACGAAGTTTCATAACTTTACTTCGCAGTAAGGATCTAAAAAAAACGACGGGTTGCACTCCGGGAATAATAAAGTGAAATAAAAAAGTGAAAACTTGAATATTAACGTTGTGCATTTTTATATTTTGAAATGATTAGGGAATTATTTTGCACGAATTGCTTCAATTATCAGTAAAAAGTACTATCATTTATGTTGTACAATACAATATTAATTTATTGCGCTATCGTACACAAACATGACAACACGATCATTCGCACAAGCGCCCTGCGCCGTCTTACCAATTTTCGTCTTATGAAATTTCAGGTCACGTGTCCGTGCGCGAGTTAAGAAATTTTTACCCATTTCAAAAAAAGTGCGCAACGCCGCTAAAGAAGTTTCCACTTCAAAAATTATTTGCCACGACCATTACAAATGAGAAAAATACTTTCTGTGTTCTAATGTTAAACGTGGCCTAAACAACGTACAGAAGACGCACTCTGTACACGAGTGCGTCTCGTAAACGTAAAAAAATTTGAATCTTAAGAAGCGTAGAAAAACCTGATTTTGCTTTGAGTCATTGAACTTAACAAATAGAGAAGCAAACTCCATTATTACATGTAACAAAAGTGTAACTATTATTCAAATACAAAGACATAGCTGGGAAAGCTAAGCTTTTTAAAATAAACAGAGGTATATCCATCTCGCTTATACTTGTCACGCGCACTATCCCATCCATTAAATAAGATAAGGACCATGGTATTAGTAGGCAAGTTCGGGTTGTGTTGTCTATTACATTATAACATTTTCCCCAAAATTACCATTAAACCTTATTTCCTTATAACAGTTTTGTAATATTATATTGTTTGATTAAGAATAAATGAAAAACTATTATTATGCGATGAGCGAATAAAACCGACTTAAAAACTCAAGCATATCAATCAAAATTGAAACTTAAAAGGACAATTACAAGGCTCATATAGCATTAAGCGTTGCTAGAATGAAAATCACGACGTGTCGTCATTTATTTTAATTTTTCGGGTTATATTATAATTTTGTTTTTTATTAATCTTTTTTATGTCACTGACTGATAAGTAGACCAATTTCTTAATAATAAGAAAAACACGATAAATACCCGCAACGCGACGCGTCAAATGCCAACTGTCCACTCTATCGAGTGTCAACCCTGACATAGGACTCTTCAAGCGGTATGCCGCTTGAATTTATCCAATCGGTGGAATAAAAAACACCTTGACGAAGATTCGTTTTTAAATCATTTCTTACGGTTGGGACCTTAGGCCACGTGTAGAAGTCTAGCGGTAACCACCTGTCACGGAAAACGATAATGCCGAGAACTGAATCTATGTTCACCTCGATAACAGTAGGTTGCATGCACCTATATCACAACTGATATTTTAATTGATGATATTTTTTACCTCACACTATTTAAAAATCTTTTTTGGAATTCTACGTCATGGACTAAAGTCCTTCATTTCATTAAAAATCTTTCTCCTGGGGCGCAATGTAATGAAGACAGCTAACAATTTATTAGACAGACTAATTATGCAAATTATAGACTGAAATGGCTGCTGTTGCTATAGAAAATCAAGATCTTGTTAATTTAACTAAGCAAGCCAAGTCCCTTACGTGGTAGGCAGAGAGAATTAAATGCCAAATCTCACTGTACCTGCAGACCTTTCTGATCACATTCGTTACTTCTTTTCATACAAACACACCTGTTTCGAGAATAATACAATACCCGTTCAATTTAATCGTGGAATGTCAACCTAGGCCTCCTTGGCCAATGGATGGATGGACGATACGTGGATGGATGTAATCTACAAAATGTAAAAAAATCAAAATTCAAAATAGCTTTAATTACGTAGACCTGTACAAAAATTATTGTAACGCGTCTATATAATTCTAAAAACTATTACCGAAATTCGCATTGTATATCTGCTTTATCAATTTTTATTTGCCATTATTTCCATATGACCAAACCAAAAAGGATATTGAGACAATGACCGACTTATTGGTTAAAGGGGTTAGCGTACACGTATAACTCCGACCAACCGATATAAATACGAGAGTAGGTAGATACTTACGTATATATGTTCCGTCTTTACAACAAAAGAATAAACTGATTCTTATGAATTTTAGTATACAAATAGATTTGGAGTAGCTGGTTGTTTTCCTGATATCTGTTCCTGCAAAAAAGCTAAACAGCTTTAATAAGCGAGAGAAGCTACATGCAATAGATCTACAAAAAAGTCGGCGTTCTTCAAACATGGGGAAATTTACAGTTCCAGTTGCCAACCTTAGTTAATGAATAGAGTACCTACCACGTTTTTCTGGTAATGTAATGAGAACGAGGTAGTAAAGATATTTTTCATATTCAAACAAACAGGAAAACTTAGTTTATATTTAATTAATAATTCTGAATCTGTTAAAAATAGGTATTAGAAAATTATGTTGTAAATGTCGTAGGTTATTTTATCAAAATCGCTTCGTTCGTTATTTCTTCGAAAGTTTCGAAGGAAATGCTAGGCTCTATACAGTTGTACTACAAAATACATAACTGGCAGTTGGTTACGCGGTTCTTAGAAATATGAATAAAGTTTGCATTTTAAAACTCAAACATCCGTTTCTTTACACGTTTTGCTAGAAAAAATATTATGGAGACAACCTCTATAATGTATTCTAGACCGGATGTTGGTAAACGTCTTTTGTATGCATCTAAAGAATTATTTATCTAAATAAAACCAACAATCAAGCAACTAAAAAAATTAGAAAATGTGTTTTTCAATTTGCTACTAAAAATAATGTTGCCCGGGATTGGATATGTGCCCGGTTGGCGATAGACTTGCCACCTATCACATTGTGACGTGGAGATACTTTTTTTTTATAAAATTTTAATAAATAAATAAATTCTAAGGTGTCGGGAAGTGACAATCCTATCGCACAGTAAAACTGCAGAAAAGCCACTTGAATTCTATAACTATAAGATCTAGGTTCATCATCGCTATTATTTACCATCAACACATGGGTCGTACTTGTTGGCCGACATGTCACATTAAAAAAAAACAGGTAAACCAAAATATGCATTATTAAGTTAGTAGGTAGGACTAGGTACAACTCAAACCAATAGTCGGTTTTTGATCAAGTTTATGCCAGACCACCTTTGAATGACTACCTATCTTTCCAAGCAACACTCTTTCTTTCTTTTTTTGAGTTTTGGCATTTACGTTAGTATTTTGCCATTAGTCAAGTAGAAATTTCCATCAAATTTACCAAACTCGGGATTCAATTATAATTAGTCACAAGTCGTCAATAAGTCATTTCAGGGTCTTAAGTAAAGCGGTGGCTTCACTACTCAAGCTCATGTGTGAGATTTGGTGGCAACGAGGAAATACACGATACGCTAATTTCGTCATGATTATTTCATTTGTGCACTTTCACTGAACAAAATTGTATAAAATGCCACCAAAATTGATTAATTTCACTAAATATAAACACAAAATATAAATTCAATAATTATAAAAAAAAACTTCGACCATATTTTCTCTCGATATTTATATTTTTAAACAAAGAGACACTTGTACTGTTTTACGTACCACTTATAATTTATTACTTTGTAAATAGCCTACCGGTTTCGTTTATACAGCATTACCAGGGCTAAAACTTAAACTACTAAACAATATTTTTGATGTGTAAATATAAATTCATTTATAATGAGTAGATACAAAGAACTTTAATACGTTATACAACGGAGTTGTCAGCTATAAAAACTTTCACCACAAAATGGTGAAAAAGGACCATTTGAAAAAATATTAAAAACATGTCAATTGCCTCCACTAATTAATTAATTACTAAATTTAATTTACTATTTTGAACATATGTAAAAATTTATTATTTATGCTCGAATCAGTTAAATAAAAGAAAAAACAATGTTATAAATGCCCATGTCAAAATTAAAAAACAATAAAAATAGGTAGATTAATTATTTAAAGTTTTATTAAAAATTAAATTATTATATAAGAAAAAATATGCAACATTAAAATAAATGAAAATAAACGGTAAAAGGTATGTCAACATAAAATAAGCAGTAAGCAGTCAACACAATAATAATAATAATAATACGACTAAAATATCATTCATTGAATTTACAGCAAAAATTATGTTATTTGTATAATTAGATTAAGTTACTAGAAAATATTCAAAAGGGGTGATGTATTATCCCGTTTTCTCTCGATGTCGCCAAAACTCATTAAAATAACATTTTGGATTTGGCACTCGATACACTCTGCCTATCTCGTAAGGATAGGCAGTGTATAAAGTTCCTACATTATTAGCTTAGTAATCGCATAACACAAAAAACATGCAGACGTAACACATTCTTCTCTTCAAAGTCGGTTATTATTTTTACATTCTCCTTTTCAAAATCGGTTAATACTCTCATCGAGGTACAGAGGAAATACATTTAAGAAAACGTAACGTTAATCTCTATGCTAATTTTACAACACCCGCCGCACGATATACCTTACATTTTGAGTTAATTAAGGAGTAGGGTTCTTTATGGTGCGTTACCCGTTTTGTTTCTAGTTTCATTTTAATTGAAGTCAATTATGATGTGATAAAGCATTTTCTGAAATTGTAAGCTTTATTAGCTTTGTAACTTGATTAAAGTTTGTTTAGCTTAAGCTTAATAAAGTTATATATTTATATTTATCGCATTCCGAAAATGTAGGCAGTGGTACAACCAGATCACTCACCACTGCCTGAAGATACTAAGACTCATAATGTGAAAGATAGCCTATCGCAAACCGGGTTCATCCGAGCAACGTTATTTTTGTTCCAAAATTGGATAACATTTTCTTTTTGGACACCAAACGGTGGATTGCACCTGAACCGCTAGAACATAGAGGTGATTAAACGTAAATAATATTAGATAATTAAATTAATTTAGTTAAGCTTAATTAAATAAATTAAGTCTACAGGCCTACTTTTACATTATTTATTAAAATAATTATTCATATAAAAAAGTATACACCAAACCATTTACAATTCAAAGAATTATTTTTCCTCAGTTTATAATATATCCATGACAAAACGTGAAATCGTAAATTGTCTTCATATAGTCAAGCAACGATCCTAGCGCACGAATAATAATTAAATTCAAATTCAAAATAGTTTTTATTACGTAGATCTATACAAAGATTCTCGTAACGCGTCTGTATAATTCTAAAAACTACCACCGGATCGGAACGCGGCCACTCACTGAGAAGATCCGGCGAAAGAAACTCAGCGGGCTTGTGTTTTTTCTTATAAATCTAATTTACAAAAGTTTTTTACATTTACAAATAATTTGTAGAGATTGGTATGAGGAGCAACTAATCCCAAGCTTTTTTGTCTTCTAAATATTGTGAAATCTTATAATAACCCTTACCATACAACTTCATCTTTATACATTTCTTAAATTTATTAAATGGTAAGTCTTTAATATGCTCGGGAAGAGGGAATTTAAGCGCTGGTATGACATAATGTATCATTATTTAGCCGGTGAACATAAATAAAAGATTTTTTCACTTTTCAATTGCACATAAGTTATTGCGTATAGCTATTTTTTATAAGACTACAATTTGCACCTTATCGTTTATCTTTAAACAGTGCTCGTCTGACCAAAATTGACCAATTCTCTGCATGATGCACAAGCAAACAGACAAATTAATAAGCTTTTTTAATTCCAATTTCTAAATTTCCAATTATTCTAGAATACTCTCAATGAATGAAATGGTAAGATAAATGATAAAATCAAAAATAATTTAGCTTCGGTTTCTTTTGAAGTAAATTTATTTTTACGTAAAGAGTTAAACTCCATTGCCGTTCTACCCTCGCTTAATCCGTCTCCTCAATTTAAAGCCCAGAAGCTTTGTTGTTGTCAATAGTCAGTCCAATCACAATTCTTGAAACCAGGCTTACGTATGCTTGACTTTAATTAGACTTATCTTAACATCAAACTTATAAGACTTATCCGAAAAATATTAAGAAATACTTTTAATTATTTTTTAAATTGGTCATAAATTAGATTGTTCTAAAAAGATCGGCATTTATTTTAATGCCCTTACAATAGTTATTTTTATGTACCAATATATCTACTCCTACAAAAAAAAATATATCTACTCCTACAAATAGTTACGGGTATTTTTACTCCGTTACAGAAAACAAAGGATGTTTATAAGTTTGACGTGTCCTGTGTCTGTATGGGCATCATAATTTCTGAACGAAAGGACCGATTTTGTTGCGGATTGTATTATTTAAAAACTGATGTGACCAAGATGGGTCTCACACACGTTATATAATTTCACAGATGATGTTTTTTTTTTTAATTTTATAGTTATGTCCTGTAACTATTGACACAAGACGGATTTCCAAAAAGTCTGAAATTTTTTTGTTCGTTTTTTTTAATATTATTTTAAATGTTAACGGTTAAACTGAAATTTCGGTTACGAATGTAAATAAAAATATGTATTCTTTCATTTTTTTATTTCATTTAAATAATTATCTATTCATGTACACTCAGTGCAAGATAAATAAATACAAGTCGGCTTTGAATAACTAAAAGGTGTCATATTGGAGATTAAGTTTAGGGAAAATTTGACGGAAAATGGAACATGATAATTACTAACCTCTCCCCTCCGAATACCTTTTCGTTTGCACCATTCCTGTTTCTAATGGGATTTGCTTAAGCCATTACTATTCTCACTTGGTTACATAAATATTATTCTAAATTTATTATCAAAGCTTAAATAATATGAATTTTAAATTATGACTTTTTTTGTTTTGAAATGCATATACCTACTGCAAACTCGATAGCATTTCAGTACTTTGAAGAGAGGGTATTTTGTTTACGATATTGGAAGGCAAACAATCAGACGGATTTCCTGATAATAAGAAATTCACGCCGCCTAGAGACACCAAAGGTGGTAATGGTGCGCTGCCAACCTGAGCAAAACTAAGTTTAACGGCTACCTTACTCTCCAACCCGGAACATGTGAACGGCAAGCACCAACGTTGTGGGGGCAGGAATAGATAAAGCGGTGGTACAAATCCAGGCGAGTCGCTGCAAAACTCTACCATCTAGTTAGATGGCATGGTGTTAGTGACGGTAAGCCTGTGCTCGCCTTTTACGATCTGCCTGGCAGCAAGTCAGATGGTCTGTTCTGCAAAGGAGTTATGAATAGCATTTAAATTCTTAGAAGAGATAGTAATCGTTTGATTTTCCCGTAAGGCATATAGACCTTTAGTCTTTACAAAAAGCGTCACAAGTTACTACTATTTGATAAATAAATTATAGCAAATTAACGCTTAAGTTAAAGTTGTATTCAAATGAGACTTTTTAAAAACTTTTATGTAAATATTGTTTACAAATTGTATTTATTTATAAACTCCTGCGTGTTGAATTAAACAATGATATGTTATTATCTCAATTAGTTATATTTTATCAGACAGAATATATATTTTCATACTTATTTAACATCTTATCTTTATTGATTTTTTTCATTACTATAATCGACCTGTACAATAGATCAATCCCCTTAAAACTTAAATTTGTTATTTTTTGGTATCTTTTATTTTTAAATTATGGGACCTGTTCCTTATCAATTTACCTCGATATTTAGAATAATTTAACATCTTATGTTAATTTCATATATTAAATAGGCTTTTAGTTCAAAATCTGCTTATTTGAGTTTAAAAAACAGTTATTTCTAATCACATTTAATTTTAAAATTGTTCTTTCAGATCCTCGCAGTGTGTTTTTAGGTAGATAAAACTTTATTTAAAGCTTAGCCGCCGTATTTTTAAACCTAAGCTAAGGTACTATAAGGATGAAGTTAACATTATTTACATAACACTGTAATAAAGACTACATTACAGTCTTTATTAATAAATATTATAAAGTAAATATTGAAGTATTTTAGTCTATATTTATTAATAAAACTGAATAGATAGTTTTAGAGGAACCTAACTCTTGGGTATGTTAGGTTTTGTACGAAATTTAATATTTTTTTTGTTTTATACAAACTTGAAAAAATATGAATTCTTTTTACGGGTAGGTAATAAATTAATTTATCCCCAACGTATCAAGGATTCTTCATATTAAGGGGATAAAAATTAACATAAATAGCGAGGGTTTTATATTAACTGTAAATAACACGAGGAAATACCAAATACAGGTATTTACATGGAGACGTAACTATGGATAAAACTGCCTTAAAATATTGCGTGGTATGTATTACGATATACCATAAATTCCGCTTGTGCAGTCGAATGCAGCCCCGGCCATGTTGTGACCTTTCCTTGAATATGCGTGCAATATACCTTACTCTCTCTAACGTATTAGAAAAATGTATATCTGTCTCTACACCGGTCCCTGCACCCAATTAGGACAATACGCATGCGCATGTTGTCAATGTCAAATCAATCCTAGGCTGATGGCTGATGCAACCAGCGTCTAGCTCCCAACAAGTGTTTAATAACTTCTTTATGAGTAATACAACACTTAGCAAAACTATCATAGTAATAAATATTTATCTTTTAATTTCAGATTGATTGGACTTGGCTGTAAATTTAAATGGACACAAGGGTAAGTATCTAAATAATTGCTTCATGAATAAGCATGCAACGTAATTTGTAACAATGTTACCAATGTTTTTTACATAACATCTATACCTACATATAATAAAATAGTAATAATACTAAATCTGTACCTACCCAAAATATTTTTAACTGATTGAAATAAAGGAGGTCTCAATTCGACTAAATGTTTTTTTTTCTATGTTGTCTCCGTCAATAGGCAAAAGATTTTGATATTTTATTTAGAAAGATAGTTCTTAATTCAGAGGTGGTCCAATATTCATTTTATTATGTTCCAACTATTTTTTGAGTTATACTTAATAATCTATAATTTTTTAACTGATCTTGACGACATTATTGATAAGTGTAGCTCTAAATCTACAAGTAGGATTTTGATAAAATGTATGTGGGACCATTTTGGAACCAGCTCGAATTTTTAGAAAAAAAAAGTTATCAAATCGCGTCGTGCTACCCACTTACTCAACGAAATAACTAGTTAGGAGTCCATTTTTTCAGTTTAAATGCGGTTACTATAAAAAAACAATGATTGCTACGTATTGTGTACCTATATACCTACCTATACAGCATGATAACCAAGCACGAGGATATAAAAATTGTTGTCAAATTGTCTGTTTGTTTGTTTACTTCCTCGCAAAAACTGATCAATAGATTTTGACAAAATTTTATGTAGTAGTAGCTTATAGCCCGGTCAACTTTAGAATACCTTTTAAAAGGAACCTTCTCTCAATTCCATCACTAATTACGAAAAGTTACTTCAACGCGTGTAGGAAGTCGCGTTTAATAGCTAGTGTTAAAATAAAATTGGTTTTTATTTGAATAAATTGGAATAATCAAGAAAATTAGAATGTTCCATTTGCCGACGGCAAAAGTAGAGTTTGTTTGGCAAAAAGTACCTAGATATATTAAATGGCTAATTAAATGCATAACATTTATTCTTGGATCATTAATTTAATTATCTACGAGTCGTTATTGGTAAGCAGAAAAGAACATTTTGTATATTCATGAGATACCGATAGCTCCTATAACGTTTTACATATTATTTGTAATACGAGTACTTAGGTACTAGAAAAAATCTACCGATAGCTCCTATAAAATTTTTGCAAACAATTTTGTAATACTTACATACCTACCAAAAAAAATTTACAAACATAATTAAAAATGCAAACTGTCTGTCTGTCCGTTACACTTTTCGGCTTTGGCAGATTTTTTTTATTTATTTACTTTAGTTTATATATCTACATATCAATAGCGCAATTATTGTTTTTGTAGAGACTTGTCTAGCGCTTAGCCCTAAGTATAATAGCGGATTTTAGGAAGGGTCGAAGACAAAGCACCTGCAAATTCTATCTAGATCTATGACATACATATCTTTGAGTGAATAGATATAATACGAGTGAAGATCGACTTCTGAATTAAGAAGAAAGGTAAGCATAACAGAGTCAAAACGGTCTAGGCCAAGGATTTTGCAAGCAACTAGAGAAATATATTTCAAAACCTTTTTTTAAAGAACCAGTTTTATCTAAACTCTGTTGTAGTGTAAATATACCAACATCATCACGCCGCGTTGCTAGTCGGTAAGCCAAGAGTGACTAACTGAGTAGCAAGAAGTCCCTGCACTAGCTACACGAAGTATACCTAACCCCAAAGTTAGCAAACTATACTTTGATTTATTATGGATGTTTGTCAATGATTCTAATGCATATATATACTTTATTAGATACCAGAATTAATTTAATAAAAACCCAGACACAGAAATGCAGACATTTGAATGTTCATCATGCAAATGCCTGGCCCCGTCGGGAACCGAACCCGAGCCTAGCGGTTAGTCGGCGAAATTAGACGTGTAAGCTAGCACCTAGACCAACAAGGTGGTCAAATGAAAGTATGAAACTATAAAGAACATATTAACCTAATTAAAAAAAGAACTCCATATATTTAATAACTCGCTTTAGTTATAAATTTTTGTTGTAGAAATGCAAAATTTGTAAAAAGAAATTTCGTCCATTTTTTATGATATTGGAAGGCAAACAAGCAGACGGATTTCCTGATGGTAAGAAATTCACGCCGCCTAGAGACACCAAAGGTGGCAATGATGCGTCGCCAACCTGAGGCCGGGATGTTCGGCCTTGAGCAAAAGTAAGTTTAACGGCTACCTTACCCTCCAAACCGGAACACGTCATGACGTTATGGCAGCAGGGTAAGGCGGTAGTACCAATCCGGGTAAGTCTCTACCACCTAGTCAGATGTCACGGGGTTAGTGATGGTAGACCTATTGATATTGATAATTGATACGCATCCCCTAATTCGACCACCTTCCTCTCAACCTGGCAGTTCATAAAAGGTGAGAATACATTAAATATATGATCACCATTAAGATCACTGGTCGTAGAGCGCTGAGCAGCAATTTGTTCGGGTAGGGATCCATCGCTTTGCCTATTCCTGCTATCATGAGTAAAGGGTAGGGTAGCCGGCAGACTTGTACTATTAACTTTAAAGGATATTTATAGGATAGCACGCACCTCTAACATCTGTTGTATTCATAGGCTACGCTTGTCTGTGAACATCAGGACAACCATGTGCTACTTCTTTGTCCTTTCTCATGTAAATATATTTTGAACCATAGATATTACAATACTACAATTTACTTGCTACTGCAGTTTAGATAGACTAATAGAAAAATACTATATACTAATTCTACTACTAATCTTTATATATAAATGAATCTTCATTTCATTGCATCACGCCTAAGGTTCTCATAAAGAGAAAAGTCGGGGAAAGTTACAAGGAAACCAGGAAAACAACGCTTTGATTTTTCCCATACAAACTTTTAGTAAGTGTTAATGTGTTAATGGTTGGCTAGTGCTATAATAATACCATACGGTAAATACTGAAGAATCCTTTTCCCTAGTCTCTATAGCATCAATAATGTAGATATTTCACTAATAATATTCACTAATATTCATATCTATATCGTCAAGATACTATCTGTATGAATATTGGGTAAATTACATATAATATTAGGGTCAACCCACTTAATTAAGTAGAAATTCTCATCTCAATACTCATCATTTATATTCCCAGCTTTAATAATAAGCCGTATGAAATATTCGAGATAGCTTCAGCAGTATATTGTACGTGCCTTACTCTTCAAAATATTAGGCTAAATATCTTCTTTGCAGCTATGTTGTTCTGGTAGGTATATAAGTTTTTAACAAAAAAAAAGCTATTATTTTTAAAGTCAATCACAGTACAGCCGAGCTCAGAAATGTACTTAACATTTAATGTATAATTAAGTCGCAATTTTAAAAATTCGACTTAATGACTGATTAAAAAGAAGGTATTTCTCTCTAAGTGCAGTCGTAACTCGTAAAACTTGAGTACTATCTATCCTATTAAAGTAATCAATACGAAAGTTTGTACCTTTGTTTTTTACTCCTTTACGCAAAAACTGCTGAACCAATTTTAATGAAATTTTTCACATAAATGGTAACTTGGATTAACACATAGGATAGTTTTTATCTTAAAAATATTGCAGTGAGACCCATAACCGCGGGAAACAGCTAGTAATATCAATATTAATATTATAAAGAGGAAATGTTTAATTTTTTCTTTGTTTGTTTGAAATGAATAGGCTCTGAAACTACTCGACCGATATCAAAAATTCTTTCACCCTTAAAATGCTACATTATCCCTGAGTGACATAGGCTTTGTTTCATTAAAGTCGGTGCAGTAAAAGCTAAGTTATGCAGGCGAAGCTGCGTGTAACTGCTAGTATTAAATAAGCCAAACACGATGGATTCGAGAGTCGATTTAACTATAATTAGTTTAGGGTAGTTGCTCTCAAATTGAGTTGAAATATTTTACTAGGGCATACATACATATGACGTAGAATTAATTGCAAGTTAAATTAAAGCTTGTAAAAATATTGTAGCAACTAAAATCCATACTTATCCATACTAAATTTATAAATGCGATATTCTGTCTGTCTGTTGCTCTTTCACTTCTAAACCCCTGATCCGATTATGATGAAGTTTTTTATGCTATAGACCCGAGTTGAAAGGTAGGCTATTTTTTCTTAAATTACCCTCAAAGAACTATATTAGGTAATGAAAGTTTGTATAAAATCGAATCTATCCTACGCTGCGCAAAATAGCTGTCGGGAGCAAATAGCTGGTTAACAATAGCCTTATTGCTCTTAGTTAGTAGCCTTAAAATTTATCCGTATACTTTCATACGTACATACATATCTTCACGCCAAGTCCCTAACGGAGTAGGCAGAGAGTTTCGAGTGGCGCCGAGAGTTACGTATTCGTATATTTACTGGTTTAAAGTTATTGGTAATACTTAAAACTTATTAGATGATAGAGTTTTGCATTTATTATGTGTCAACTAACTCAAGTATATAGGTATACATAATAATTGTTTTAAAGTAGTATGAATATTCCTTCTTACAAATACAATACACGATTTTCCATACAAATAAAAAATAAAGAAGTTGAAATAAGCACAAAACCCTCACCTTAATTAAAACTGCATTTTTTATTTAATAGGATAAAAGTAATTTTGATCTACAAAAATAATAATATTCAAGATTTCCCATGCGTTGAAAATATACCTACTTAAGTATAGCTGGACTTCATCCGGACTGTATATAGTATGTAGATTTTGGAGTTCCTTCCAGTTTCCAGAGCTAAAAGTGCTAAATATTTAGACATAGAACGGAAGCCATATTTTTACGAGTGGCGAGATCGGCTCATTACTATCTTATTACATACGGTGTTGGTTCCGGCCCCGATGAGCCGAAACACATCCAATTTCCCTGGCTCCCCATTTATTGATATTGACTCAAAGAGGACGTATCGTATATTTCCTGGAATATTACTTTGGCTACTGGATGTGGTATCTATTAAGTTAAACTAAATATTATTTCTACAGGTGTTTTTATTTAAGCATTTGCCCTGTGCTTGGGTTATTTTTTTATAAATTTTAAAGAACTACGCGCGTTAACAATAAAGAAAGCAATTAAAAATTTCACCACGGGACTTGAATCCTCAGTAGCTGAAATGGTTGGAGCATTCGTCGGCTTGAGATGAAAGGTCACAGGTTTAAATCCTGTCTGGGGCAAGAAAAAAACCTTTTTTTTTAATTTATAGAAATATGTAAGTTATTATATACTTCTATTCCTAAGTTATCTTGGTTAAGAAGTAAAATCCTTGGCAGAAGAAGTAATAATTGTATTTTGTCAAATCTGCTACAATTGTGTGTGTCAGTCTGTGGTATCATATTAACACTTGTATGGCTAAATCGATTTCGATGCGGATATTTCGTTTGAAAGCTGGCGTGATTGAGGTGGCTTTTAAGTGTAGGGCATGTAGGTTATGTTAGAGGTATTGTTTTTTTTTTTATTTTAGTACCTACTAATTAATTAAAACGTTTACCTTTGATATTTATATAAAAGTTTTTCCCTACTAATACCACTCAAAAAAAATCTATACTAATTGCCATCCGTGGCTTTGCCGGCGATAAATTGAGATGTAATCCTATCTTTCAATTTGGATTAAACCGGACATGCGACAAATTCGATTATAATCGGTTAAGAAGTTTAGGAGTAATAGGGAGACATCCAACGTGACGCGAAATTCATGTATATTTAGTAAAATTAAGTTCAAAGTGTTGAAACGTATACAGTTCTAGTAGATAATAATTCTTTGGAATATTTTGCCATAGTACATATTATCATCAAATCTAATACCGGATGAGCTCAAGCAGGACGTGACGAGAGCAAAAAATAGTAATTTTAGCTCCTTGTCTTCAGATTTGTAAGCTGAACACATGCGGAAGCTATGCTTTATTTATAATACTGTAATTCATAAATGGCATCCATTAAAGATATCTCTTGATGAACATTGACAAAGATTTTTTTATGGTAATGGAAGGAAAACAAGCAGATGGATTTCCTGATGGTAAGAAATTCACTCCACCTAGAGATATTAAAGCTGGTAATGGTGCGTTACCAACCTGAGGCCGGGATGCTAGACCTGGATGCAAAAGTAAGTTTACAGGCTACCTTACCCTCCAAACCGGAACACGACAACGGCAAGCATTGGACGTTATGGCGGTACGAATAGGTAAGGCGGTGGTACAATCCGGGCGAGTCGCTGCGAAACTCTACCAGCTAGCAGGATGTCACCGTGTTACTGGAGGTAACCCTTTTACGAGCTGCCTGGCAGGAAGGCAGCTGGTCTATTCGACAAAGAAGCTTGCACCAACACGGGGCAACAGTTAAAATATTACAATTACGTAGTAATTTACAGAACCATTATGGGCTATAAGATGCTATATATTTTATTAAGATAAATACTGAATAAAATATATAGTACTATACTATGGCTACACAGCCATGAGTACCCTACCTAGAATATGTAAACAAACGTCACAAATTTAACTCAAAAATTACATGTCAGATCGCAAAATTGATATGGGATCACCTCGGAATCATGACCTATATTTCCAAAAATGAACTATCAAAATTGGTTTGTTATTGGCCGAGTAATCGCATAATAAACCTACACAAAGAAAAATATTGGCGAATGAGATCATCCACCTTTTCGTAGTTGGTTCAAAAAGATTTTAAATAAGAGTGTACAATAAGCAACTTTGATATCTCTTTCGTAATAATTTACAGGGTTTTGAAGTCTGCTGCTTACCGTAAGTACGTACTAGGTTTAAATTGCAATGTAAATGTATGTAGGTATTTCACAACAGACGCTTTTGATCATTTTATCAATCATATTATCGCCTCTGTGGTCTAGCGGTCCGGGTGTTAGACTTGACTGCATGAGGTCCCGGGTTCGAATCCCGGGTCGGCCAACAAAAAGAAAATTGGATTTTTTCAATTTTCTAATAAAAAAAATTTTGGTCGGGATTGGAATTGTGTCCGGTTGGCGATAGGCTTGCCACCTATCACATTGTGGGACTTAGTATCTTCGGCTAGTCGTGGGTGCCTTGGTTGTACCTCTGCCTACCTCTTCGGGGATATGGGCGTGACGATACTTTATATTATCAATCATAAGTAATAGTAGCTATGATGATGCAATAAAAAATAAATCTAATAGCCATTAATACGAAAAATGTAAGTAACTAGCCGACCCGGCGAGTATTGTATCGCTAGACAGATACTAAAATTTTGTATGGATTGAAGCACTGTTTTTCCTGTTTTCACTGCAATTTTCCAGGTTTTTCTTTGTTATAAGAACCTTCTTTTGACAATAGATAACATAAAGAAATACCATAGTTCATCAGTTCAGGTGAGACGATGATGTAAATTGTTTAGAATATTACACTCGACGATGCAAAAATGATTACAATCATCTGTACCTAACATTGACGTCGTTAGCTGAGGGGTTAGCGCACAATCCATACGTCACTAATCAAAACGAGGATCGGGTTCTTTTCTCGGCATAGACATTTTATGATGAACATTGTCTATTTTTCTGTTTGGGTACTTTTTAAATTTATGCTGGTATTTATTTAACCGGAACGGGTCAACCAATTTTGTTGTATTGGTTATTGTCAGAAGAAGTTTTTCAGGTAGAGAAAATCCGATAAAATGTAGAGAAAATAAGAAAAACAACGCTTTATATTTTCCATACAAACTGTTAGTAGATTGTTAATGTCAAGCGATAAAATTTCGCCGGGTCGGCTCAGTTTGGCGCAACTTTCATATCAAAAATAAAAAATAAGTTAGCTATGTTTTTTATTCGCCCAAATCATATGACATTAGTTGCCTTATATCTGAATGCCTTTAGACTTACTTTCAAATTATACGGTTTATATTTTTTCAAGTAAACTTTAAACAAATTCGGGTTTGCTATGTATCTAAGGAAGTCCCGCCTCTTATTACGTAGTATTTATATACTCTTTGGGTCGGCTAGTACCTATTAATTCACTAAGAAACTTAACTGTAAAGAAAGAAGTTAAAAATTTTCGCCAAGGTGCGGTACTTCAAACCTCAGTGGCTCAAATAGTTAGAGCATTCATCGGCTTGATACGAAATATTACAGGTTCATATCCTATCTGGGGCGAATTGTTTTCTTTTTTTTAAATTTATGGAATTCTTAACACATTTATCTAAGTCAAAAAAGGTTTGTTTGTCAAAGCTTTATAAGAAAGATATCATAACAAACATGATTCCTGAACCGAAAAATCCGTGCAGTTAGGCTTAATATATATCTCGACAGAGGGTCGCGTGATATGCCTAATATGGTAATGAGACCCGATATTCGATCCCAAACAAACTCAATATTCGTCGCAAACCAAGATTCGCTCTACAGATATGCTCCGAATAAAATACTTTATACAATATTCATGTTAATACCAAATTTAATCAAAGAAACAATATGTACAAATCATGTAATAAAATATAAATATAAATATTGTATCGGCATCTCATTGCATAAATTCTATTACTATAATGTTAGAGAACTTATAGGCTAACGGCCAATATTAATAACCTATCTACAGATAGAGATAAGACTTCTAAGCTTTTGTTGGTAAGACATATATTTTTATTTATTGAAAAATAACAGTGGTTGTCTGGTTACTAACCTAAAGCAGCGATATCCCTTATCTTAGATAGATTATTAATAGGTACTGGCCGTAAAATAGAAAGCATAGCTGCAACCTATTTATTTAAGATATTTTAATGTTTAGTTTTTAAATGAGGTAAGTAAGTTTAAATTTATAAAAAAAGGACAATAGATGGGACTGACATGACAATGGTAAAAGTCCTTTATATTAAAGATTAAAAAAGGATACCTGGCTTAAAAGTATCCCGAGATAAATACAGTTCACATGTCTTTCATTTCTCCTCCTTTGTAGAATAGACCATCTGCCTTCCTTTCCAGGCAGCTCGTAGAAGGCGAGCATAAGCTCACCGCCACTAACACCGTGAGATCAGACTAGGTGGTAGAGTTTAGCAGCGACTCGCCCGGACTGGTACCACCGCCTTACCAATTCCTGCCGCCATAACGTCACGACGTGTTTCGGTTCGGAGGGTAAGGGTAGCCGGTAAACTTGTTTTTGGTCGAGGCCTAACATCCCGGCCTCAGGTTGGCAACGCACCATTACCACCTTCGGTGTCTCTAGGCGGCGTGATTTTCTTAACATCAGGAATCCGTCTGCTTGTTTGCCTTCCAATGTCATAAAAAAAGTCATGGATTAACATTATAAGAATTTCTTTATATTGCTGATGTTTTTTTTTTTAATTTGTCTCAAGATTAGAGTAAACAAAACCGTACTTTAAATGTATCGAAATATGCGTTAACGAGATTTAGAGTAGCTATATTCTTTTTATAAAAAAAAGCAGACACGCGCGAGTCGGAATCGCCCATAAAGAGTTCCGTAGCAGCAATTGGAAATAAATGAAAAAAATCTTAATATAAAAGTTCTTTCAGATCATTTCATACAAACTATGAGATGATTGAGGCTTACGAGTCTGCGCAGTTCTATAATATCAAATATATTAGGTATATTAAAAGTGCCTCTCGTTCAAACTATTCAGTATATAAAAATTATTGTAGTTACCTCTATATCAATTTTGAAGATCAACCCATAGAAACCCCACGCAAAAAATGTTGTTAGTCTTCTATTTTTATGTACAAATCTTATTGCTATTCATAGAAAACATCTACCTACTTAGAAATTTTTAACAGCATAGCTATTATAGTTTCGGAGAAAAGTGGCAGTAGCATACAGACGGAAAGACAGACTACCATGACGAATTTATAAGGGTTCCGTTTCTGGCCTTTGGCTACGGAACCCTATAAATGAATGTACCTGAATTGTACCAGCTACAGTTTAAAGGCTGTATTTCTGAAAAGAAAAAACATATAAAAAATATTGCAGCTCATACCTAAGTGTACCTATGCAACTGACTCAATATTTTTTTGTTATATCATACAAGTCAATTTTCAAATTGTTTTTAATCCTTTAGTTTAGTACATAATAGTTCGTTACACAAATTATAAGTACACATACATACAAAAAGAAAAATAGACGGGTTGCACTCCGGGCTAAAGTAAAAACTTGAACCTTAACGTTGTGCATTTTTGATATTTTGGAATGGTTAGGATTCCCTAACCATTTTGCACGAATTGCTTTAATTATCAGTATGACAGTACTATCATTTTTGCGAAAATAATATTTTCATATCAATAACCTGCGTTTGGCTTGATAAAAACTCGCTAAAGTAAGAGCACGTGACGGCTAGGAGCGTCGTCATATTATCTGTACAACGAACGTTGCTCGTCAGACACATAAAGCTTATTTTCAAGATTCAAGAACAAATAGAGCAATGTCTGTTGATATTATAGGTATCTACTATTATGTTGTTTTGTGAGAATGTAATGGTAGGTATTTTATCCATTGCACATCCTATACTGTTCGGAAATATCTAAGCAATACAAAAACAGCAATGAATCTACGTTTTATTTTAGATCTCGCGCCGTCTCATTCGAGCATGCGCCGTCTTACGTTCTGACGATCTGACGCGAGTTTAGAAGTTTTTACCCATTCCAAAAAAGTGCGCAACGCCGTTAAAGAAGTTTCCACTTCAAAAAACAAAAAATACATTCGAAACAATAAAATTAAAGAGTTGATCGCAAAACGCGTAATCTAATTTAGGCAATTACAATAAACGCGTCGTTGGTACGATATCCGAAAATGAATTCCATATTGTTAAGCCGATACCAAACAGAATTACTTCAAATTAGAACCGACCGCATTCGTTTACATGCCTAATTAATGAACGCGAATTCCAAGTAAAATTGAACCTGCCTGTCAAATTGGTATAAAACGAACCAATCGGAGATAAACAACCGGTGGTCCACGAGCCGTTAGCGTGGCGCGTTTCATTTGCATGTCAATAACGAAAGGTATTATTGAAAGGTTGGGAGAGGTAATGGGAAGGTAATGGCGGCTCACGTAACTTTGTTTTTACAAAGTTAATACAGTAGTTAAGCTTACTCACTATAATTAGTTTTTTAATTTGGTTTTTATAAATAGGGATTAAGGGGAATTAATTAATGCGAAAATGTATCTTTGTATATTCCGTTTTAATACGATTAAGCTTACTTGAGGTTTTTACACTAACTAGTTTTTATATACTTACTACTTTATCCTATGAAGAAGTTTTTTCATGATAATGGAAGGCAAACAAGCAAACGGATTTCCTGATGGTAAGAAATTCACGCCGCCTAAAGACACAGAAGGTGATAATGGTGCGTGGCCAATCTGAGGCCAGGATGTTAGGCTCAGAGCAACAGTAAGTTGACCGGCTCCCTTACCCTCCGATCCGGAACAAGTCAACGGCAAGCATAAGATGTTATGGCGGAAGGAATAGGTAAGGCGGTGGTACCAATCCGGGCGAGTCGCTGCGAAACTCTACCACCTAGTAAGATGTCACGGTGTTAGTGACGGTAAGTCTGTGCTCTCCTTTTAAGAGCTGCCTGGCAGGAAAGCAGACGGTCTATTTTGCAAAGGAGCCCGGACCAACACGGGGAATGAATGTAAAAGTAGATCTTTCTATGTTCAATTTCAATCTCAAAACTACTGAACCAAAAAAAATGATGTAACAAATTAGACCCTTTTATTTGCCTAATGAGAAGTAAATAAATTTATTGAGACGAGTGGACGGGCAATGACGCTAGTAAAAGCTAATACTTAATTAATGGTACTTTTTAGAACATAATCACTGAAATTAATAAGTATGTGTTCATTCGTCCAATATTTAAGCTGCATCTTCGATCTAGGAAATGGGGCTTGTGTTCATTATGTCGAAATTAAATCGCTATTGGACCAGCATTTGACCGCCTCGTTGGTCAAGAGGCTAGCATGCTCTCTTAACTACACCGACCAACTATGAGGCTTCAATTCGAATTCAATTCCCGATGAGGGCAGGCATTTGCGTGCTGAACATTTAGATGTCTGCATTTCCGTGTCTAGGTGTCAGTGTCTTTGATTAAAAAAACATATAATTAGCTTACTTTAGGGTTAGATTCAGTTTGTGTACCTTGTCCTGGAATATGTATATTTTTAAAGAATATATTTATTTAAAGCGTGAAGAAACAAATGAAAACATTTTCACATTAGGCGCCAGTAGTTTACCGCCGTTCTGTTTGGGCATCTAAAGTGTAATGACATATTTATTGCTTTATATACGCCCTTTGACTATGCGATCAGTATCTACGAGGATCGGACCATTCAAGAGGCCTCATTATTTATAACGTGTTGATTTCTAAGCGTGTGAAATTCATTTCATATGCACGATCCATTCAAGTTAATGAGGCCATAGACGTTAAGCCTTGATTAAATAAAGATATCACTCAATCGCCTTTGTGGTCTAGCGGTCCGACGGGGCGTCCGACTTGACTTCTTGAGGTCCCGGGTTCGATCCCCGGGTCGGAGAACAAAAAAAGTTAGAAAATGTAAATTTTCAATAATTAAAATAATGTTGAACGGGATTGAATATGTGCCCGGTTGGCGAAAGGCTTGCCACCTATCACATTGTGAGACTTAGTGTCTTCAACTAGTCGTGGGTGCGCTGGTTGTGCCTCTGCCGACACCTTCGGGGATGTGGACGTGAAGATACTTTACTTTATATCATTCAATTCAGTATAAGATAATAGAATCAACCAGTTAGTTGCTTAAGGCAGACTTAAAGTAAAGTTTTTTTTAAGTAAAGCCAAACGATTGTAACTTTAACGTGACAACGTCTTAAATTAGGTTGTGGCTCGGAGTCACTCTTAAAAAGTGTAACGCCCGCTCACGTCTGTTACGATGAGTCACCGAACGAGACAGAGGCCTGCCGGACCGGTACAATGTTTTAGTAAACAAAATATATTTCTATAGTTAAAATTTGTGCATTTCTTATATTCATTCAATTCCTTGTTCCTATTGTGCAATTTAATAATATTCATATCAATAAATATTCTACCGAGAAAAAGACGTCGTCACGTAAAATCTTCGCCCGTAAAACCGACTTTACAGGCTACCATTTTTTTTATTCGCGCAAAACGAGTCGCGTAATTACATTGTATTCGGTTGCAGAATAAAACTTGTTTTGAATCACACGGCGGCGTAAAGTAACTTGCATTCAGAATAAAATTCCACGACTAATTTTACGCGATTAGTAACACAAAAAATACGCTTATTTCATTTAATAATAAGTTAAATATGTTTTCGATATTCGATATATAACGGTATGAGGAAGTTGTTTTAAGAATAGCTATTTCATATTTCGTATTTGAATCTAAAATTACGAAAAATTAATTGAAACTCATGCGAGTTAAAGCCTATGATATATTATTAAGTACCTACTAAAGTACAGTCTACTATTATTTAAATTATGCGCTTCGGCTTTACACTTTTTTCTCTCTTTACACTTTATACTTTTATTTTTAAACTGGCTGACCTAATCTAAATTTAAGTGAAATGACTAATTATGTAATAACAACACTATATAGATATTTTTAAAATACATTCGGATTTCCGAAGCTTGACGAAGCGCTTAATTTAAATAGTAGGTACTACTGTAGTAGATGTTGTAGAATAAGACAAGTGTACCTCCAGTAACTACTTTTTTATTAACATTAAAATCTAATTATTTGTATAGAATCAATATAGCTTAATATCATGACGCTTAAATGATTGAGTATATAAACACATACCCAACGTCTTTATATACTATTTTCTCTAATCTATAATCAACATACTTTTTATATGATAAAACTGTGAATTACACACCTTATAGTACCTAATAGGTGCCTATAAACATTAATATATAGGTATACTAGCGGCCCGTCCCGGCTTCGCACGCTTACAAAATATACATATAAACCTTGCTCTTCAATCACTTTATCTATTAAAAAACGCATAAAAATGCGTAGTATTAAAGATTTAAGTTTACAAAAGGATATAGGGAAGGAGCGACTTTGTTTTATACTATGGTGATACTGGTACTAACATGTACCAATGTATAGGTGCCTTAATGTCCTGTGGCCAGGGTGTAAGGCCACACCAGTCTACCGGCTGCCCTAGTCTTCGTACGGGAATATAACACTGTCTTAAAGGCGGCTGTAATAGCGGCGGTGGATCCGTACCCATTTAAGCTGGTGTATTCTCTCTGCAGGTGGTTTTGTAGGTAGAAACCCATATGACCTATTCCTTTTACTGCTACCTTAATGCAGATGGTCTATTTTACACAAAGGACAAACACATGGAAAATATCTTTTTAGGTATTAGGAAATACGTGTCACCTGTCCAGAAAACATTTTACATCGAAATTGTTTAAGATGTGGTATTAGCAAGGTGTTAAATATTAGCAGAAAACTTTACACATATAAATTAATATGACTCTAAAAAAGTTTTCTACCTAAATTTGTCAAGGTGAAATTAGACAAAAAACTTTCCCTTTACACATGACTAAGTAGAACCGGTTGGGTATGTATTAACATAGTAAAGTAGGTACTTATCGCAGACTGTCGGCTAAAATATAGACATAGATAATTTTATATATACCGTCATTACAATTATCAAATACATGTTCGCTCATGCTATTTTATAGGTATTTTCATGCCATTGTTAGATATATGTAGTGGAAGTATTTTTTTTATTGTAGGTATATATTTAGGTACTTTTTACACCACCTTTCTTACACATATGTAGATATACATATATCTTCAGACCAAGTTCCTTGCGGGGTAGACAGAGAGTATCGCGTACCAAATCTCACAATTTTTAAGATTAGTAAAAAATATTTTTGTTTTTTTAATATACCTAAAGAATATTTGTAATTATGGCCATAACATTGTCTAAGAATCCGACATATCTTAAAAAGCTGAATCATTTCTTAATATGTAGAACTAAAGAATAACAAATATGTATATCCTTATAAACTTTCCATTTAGGTATACCTAACACTTGTAGGACTGATACAAAAAATATATATACATACATGTATTCCCGCCAAGTTCTTTAAGGAGTAGGCAGAGAGTATCGAGTGCCAAGCCACACGATGAAAAAAAGACAAAAAATACGAGTACAAAAATGTCATAAATTGTCATTGAATAATCTTTTTACACAATATTACTTAATTGTTGCATAAATTTCATTGTTGAATTTTATTTAAATAAACTGAAAGCATTTTATTAAGTTATTCTTTTTTAATAGCGTCTTTAGCCTAGGGGTTAGCGTACATGCTTAACTACACCGACCAAGCGCGAGTCTCGGGTCGATTTCCGACGGGGACAAGAACTAGTGTGATGAACAAAAATATCTGAATGTTCATGCCTATGCCTGTATTTATTTTATTATTTCTATGTATTAATAGGTATCGTCAATTAACATACATAACACAAGCATAAAGTTTGTTTACTTTAAAGGTTATATCAAGTTATGTAAAGTTAGCGCAACATTGCTATGAGAATGATCAATATTTTCAACAGATTATAGCTAACTATAACTTCCTTTCCTACATCTAAAGCCGATTATAGCTACCCACGAGTGTGCATTAGTTTCAATATTATATAAACTTAGCTACGAGTCGGTGAAGTGCATTATACCAGTTCTTGGAACCAATATGGACCGGGCTCTCAGTAAAATCCATTGGTCGCGTACGTGACCTCGTCGGGACTCAGCAATTCCGAGACGCGCTTCTGAATTCAATTTTTTTCGGCTTAATATTTATAGAATTTATACTTTTCATCGTCGACGTTTGGTGGACTTCCATTGCATATATCTACACTTTTAAATAACACTTTTACTTTTTCATTATACACATTATTTAACAATTTCTATTACATTTTAGTCAATCGATTTCACTTTGTACCATCAGGGCTAAAATAAAGATAAATAATGCTTTTTCATTTCCAAACAAGCGTATATCAAGTAAACATTCGTTTTATTTACCTTAAATATTAATCACTAATTTGTTAAAATAAATAGCTTATAGGTACATTTCATACTCCATTCCTGTTTTAACAAACATATTTTTGTTAATAGTTTTTAAGTATAACCAACAGAAACAATATTTTGAAATAGTGTTCCAATTTTGGAAACCTTTTCAAACTCTCCCACAAATATACTACATCATTACATTGAAATGGATTTAGACAATGTAAGATATAAGCTGACGCAAATCTAAATAATATTTGTCCAAAACAAAAGGAAACGAATTTTATCAAAGATATCCCTCTCGTGATGCTCACTTGGGGATGAATTCTACGATATACATTGCAGGTGGGCGACCTTAAGGACATTTGTAGAAGGGGGCGATATGGACTCCTTTTTTATATTATTGAGGTCTTGGCCGCTTGGGAACCCTCAGCTTACCTTGAGAATTCAATCGAAAGTACAAATAACCTAACCCTGCCTTAAATTGTATAGGTTCAATACGTATTTTTTAGAATCTATATATACCGTTTGGAGAAGCATAGACTAAATAACTCCATGGTTTAAGTTAGCATCAGAGTCTCTATGATACTGTTATAATGCTTGTAACGTCGTTTTTAACCTTTCAGTACTTTAGTTTATATCTTATGATAATATTATACATGCGAAAGTTTGTCTGTTTGTTTGTTTGTTACTCCTTCACGCTGCTACACAGATTTTCATGAAATTTACACACACATAGAAGGTTACTTAGATTAACACATATGATAGTTTTAATCCCGAAATAATGTTCCTGTGGGACCACGCGGGCAACTCCGCGGGCAATACCTATTACATTAATATATTAACAAATATCTAAACCGAATGCAATGAAAGATACTATACCTTAGAAATTGTGCAGCGAAACTTATTTAATACTCATTTATTTATATGTAACACGTACTAGCAACTTGTCAATTGCCAATATTATCTTTTTGATATTTTGTTATGTTATTGTTGTTAAATATTTATGAAATTTTAAACTGATGAATGTCAAAATATTTAAATTGATATTGAATCTCATTTAATTAAACAGTTACTGAAGACACGAAAACTATATTGCCATTTCATCTCACTATCGCCTTGTCCTTGTCTCACAGCATGAGATTTAAGAGGCTGATGCGCGCTCTTAAGAATTTTACCCATTGCATGCATTCGCAAAGCAACCGGTCGTATAGCGAGCTACCAACCTTCAAATATCGACAACGCCCACTCTGGTTCTTAACTGTTTTATTTGTATATGTTATTGCACGATTGTGGGAATAACAGGCTATTCCGAAAACAGAATATTTTTTACATTGTAGTATTAGTGCGAGGTGTAAGGAGTCAGTCCGAGTGGTATTCCTGCAACACCTGCAAACATTTTTTTGCGTTTTTTTCCTTTTTTATGAAATTGGAAGGCAAACAAGCAGACGGATTTCCTGATGGTAAGAAATTCACGCCGCCTAGAGACACCAAAGGTGGTAATGGTGCGTCGCCAACCTGAGGCCGGGATGTTTGGTCTCGAGCAAAAGTAAGTTTAACGGCTACCTTACCCTCCAAACCAGAACACGTCATGACATTATGGTGACAGGAATAGATAATATTAACGAATATCTAAACCATATACCTTAGAAATTTTGCAACGAAACTTATTTAATATTCATTTATTTATATGGAAAATATTTAACTACTTATTGCGGGGAATTCGTTAAAGTGTAAATAGTCGTACCTAGTACTGCGTATTAATAATTGTGAATTTTGGTTGTTAATTACCTTATTTGAAGGAATAAGATTATGTAAATGTCAAGTCTTACATTCATTATAACGAAATAATGAAATTAGATAATTGGTTGAAATATAGAAGTAGCACGAATTAAAAAAACCTGTTGCTTTATAATTACAAAAGCAAGATAAGGTGCAAGTAGGTAACACAAATGCTGAATATTAACAGGCAAATTTTGATAAGCAGCCGGTTCTTAAGAAGTATATACATTTGTATGTATGGAAAGTAAATTACCTGGATATATAATGATAAGGTACAACCTATGGATGTGGCAAAGGCTTGAACTAGTGCAAAAAATGAAACCAAAACTAGGACGAAGATTATGACGACGACGATGATGATGACGATGTTGGTGGTGATCACCATAATGACTCGGTCGTACTCTGGTCCGGAGAGTAGGGTGAACGATAGACGGGTACAATAGGTCTAACCCTGGCCGCAGGACAGATACGCTACCTTAACATCTATGGCGTCTATAGGTCACGGTTGTATTATAGTTTATGTGTAGGAGAAGTACAAAACGCTAATATTTTTCAACCATGATGCTTATAAAGTGCATTAAATCAATAAATAAAGCATTACCCACTCTACCATGCATTTGACACCCACAAACAAATATATGGATGATAACGACAAAAGATCACAGATGGCGCACTAAAAAGTTTGGAAGCAAAGTAGTTGGTCTTGAGAAATGAAGATGGTGTTCTTATCAACAAGATATTAAAACTTATTATTGTCGAATTTCGACCAATGGACGACCGCTAGTAACTTATTATTCCTTAAAAAAATGTAAATAAAATTGCTAACTGCTACTTTTACTGCTATTTTTTGTAGATTTTTTTTTTAATGGTTCCCATTTAAAAAAAAATATCTCATTTTTGTAAAAAACAACCCCAGCCCAATTTTTCGAAATAGGAACCCATTTTGAATTTATTAAGTCAGATTTATATTTTCCTATTTTGTAAATACTCGTTTATTCTGTAAATACTTAATCTCGTGTATATATCTACAGTAAACCTACAAATGAAAACCTTGTTTGGTTCCATCCTGATTATGTTTGAACATTTGTTTCTGGAATATCGTGTACACAGCGTAATAAGGTCGGATGGAGCCGAAACGAATACTGTCGTGTCCCATTCTTACGTCTTACGTGAGCCATGAAGGGATGGAGGTAGAAATAGTGCGGAAATCTCTTGAGTTGTATTAAAGAAGAAAGATATCTGTATTATTTCCAAATGCTTTCGTTATTTTTTCTATTCTTTAGGGCGATAAGATAAATATTTTCACGCGTGTGTGCTACATGAGTTTATTAGAAATATCTTGGCAGAGATCATTGAAGCTGAAATGCCCTACTACTTGCTTAGTTTATATATATACTAGCTGACTCGGCAGACGTTGTTCTGCTATTTTTTAAATGATTTTAATAAAAAAATGGAGTGAGTTACCCTTATTAAGGGTAAGAAAAAAAGTAACCGATACTCAGACCTACTGAACATAGTTATAATGTTTTGTGAAAATCGGAAAAGCCGTTTCGGAGGAGTACGGTAACTAACATTGTGACACGAGTATACCTACTATACATATATAAGATGTGTTAGTGCAAGTATTAATAATGACATCTTAACTGTGTTTGATTATTAGTTTTTATGTGAAGGTTTTTTTTTTTATGTGAAAGTAGCTGTTCCAACTAACTTCGATGCACTCGTTCAGTTTGTAATGTAAAAATAAAAATGTTGTTTTTCCTAGTTTTGTCGCAGTCAAACGGGAAAAACAGTACATATTAGGGAGTATAGATAGGTCAACTGTCACATGTTGACATCAGCAATGTTCTTTATTTAAAAACATGCAATCATGTTGAAAAACAAAAAAAAGATTTCTGCCTTGTATTGCCTTGTATGCGCTAAGAAAAGTTATAAACTAGATAAGTAAGTAAGTGTATTCACACCCATATCCCTAAAGGGGTAGTAGGCAAAGGCACAAACAGGGCACTCACGCCGAAGACACTAAGTCCCACAATGTCGGACAAACGGACGAAATTCGATAAGTGTTTTCATATGTGTTTCATTAATAATAAAAATATAATCTTATGCGTAAATGTTTTGGTGGGTCGATAGGTACTACTATACCGATTAAACACCAAGTAACCTATATCAAATTAAAACGTTCGTTCTCTTTTCGTAATCAAGCAAATTAAAGTGAAAGAATTTAGACATTAAATTTGCAATTTTATTACTTTAAAGGCACCGTATATCTAACTTGCTTAAAATGTCCAATTAATTGTGAGGAATTGAATCCACAAACTTTGCCTTTCGGTTACGATGCTCTACCAAACAAACTGATACATCGAAATTTGTAACTTATCGATTTGTCGATAGTTATCACCAATAGCTACATAATTATACTTTATATTATTATAAAAGTTCATCGTTGAAAACTGAAGTCACATTTAACTAAGGCCATAACCTAAAAATTATCTTTTTTAAACTTGTGAAAATTAGGTTTGAGCAGCTTTTCATACATGTAGGGTATATTAAGAGTGGAGTTATTTTATTTACACACCGAACAAGTACTCGGCTACTAATTGTTAAAGGTAACCGAGGCCTGTAAGTACCATAAATGTTATATCGTCCTGTGACTGGAATATTGTGTATGTGTACCGGCAAGCCTACCCTTCAGATCATAATGCCTAATAGCAAAGCGTCAGCAATGTGAGGTGTTAGATCCCTTCATTGACAAGTACCTAGTTGCTGTGCAGCACTCTACTGTCACAAGTACTGTTGGTTATTCAATCTATGCTTGGTGATTATGTGCCGCCTATATCTATGTTTACTTTGATCGTAGGTACAAAAGCTATGTACAAGTATAAGTGCACCAGATAAGAATAATATCGGCGTCGACTTTTGAGTCGAAATGTTTATAGGAAAGTCTGTATTCTTAACTTTGTTAGCAGTGAAGAGTTAGGTTTAAAACGCATCATCAGAAAGAAATTATATGAAAGAACTTCCAATAAATAAATTTAAGAAATGTGTTAAATGTAAATTAAATCAAAAGGGTTATTAAAAATTGCTGAATATTTAGCAGATAAGACTGCTTGGGATTAATTGCTCCTCATGCCAATCTCTTATAATATATAATGTATCATGACATAAATTATTGTGAATATATTGTAAATTAAGAAAAAAAAAGACAAGCCCGCTGAGTTTCTTGCCGGATCTTCTCAGTGTGCGGCCGCGTTCCGATCCGGTGGTAAATTTATTATTATATAGACCCGTCACAAGTGCCTCTTGTAGGTTTATGTGAAATAAAGATGATTTATTATTATTAGTATTACCGTAAATGCCTACATAGAAGCTGCTCATTCATATTTTTTAACTATAGATTCGCCAGCTATCACATAGTTTGACTTAGTGTTTTCGGCTAGTCTTGGGTGCCCTGTTTGTGCGCTTTACTTTTGGGGACATGGGCTTGAAGATACTTTTTTTACTTTAGTTTTTTTAAACGAAGCAATTAAGCAAATATATGTATTTGTTTATACAAAGACGAGCTAATTTCTAAGATTTCATTCGAGATTTTTTTCCGGAAAATATCTTGTGTTTTAAACATTTCTTCATTAATCAATCGCAATTATTTATTTGTAAACTTTATAATTTATACCTATCCACTTCCAAATATCATTGCCAAAGAGATATCAGATACATTACAGTTAGATCATAGTAACTCTGACAAATGTGAACATACCAACATATAAAGTTACTTTCGCATTTATAATATTAGAAAGAGTCATTAAGCTCCTAATTCCATATTTAATGTTATTGGAAACCTATCCGGTAGATAAGTATTAAATTAGTATTCAAATGAATAAATTTAACAATTTATTTGGTAACTTATCTCTAAATTTTAGTAGTATCAAATTGACATTTGCCATAAAAAGGTATTTTTTGTACTAAGTGTGTGTGTGTAGATATTTTGCAAATCCTATTAATACGTATTATAAATGCGAAAGCTTGTATGTTTACTTGTTACTCCTTTACGCAAAAACTGCGGAACCGATTTTCATGAAATTGCGCACACACATAGACGATAACTTGGATTAACACATAGAATAGTTTTTAGCCCGAAAAGTGTTCGAATGGGACCATTATCCGGGCAACGCCGCGTTCAACAGCTGGTCCTATATTATTACTAACGATTAATGCTTGAAGATAATGATGAATAGTCGGATTTTTAGACTTAATTAAATAAATGTAAGACTTGATTTACGTTTATTAAATGTATCAGTAAAGGTTTTATAAATCTTCTGTAATCAGTTTGAGCCTGATTGTAGTATTAGGAATATTTATGAGAGAAAAAAGTTTGTTCAGGACATATCCAAAATTTGATTCGCGGAATTGTGCAGAGTTTTTCAAAGAAATTCTGTCCCAAATACCTACCTGCAACAATACATGTAACCTAAACTGGCCCCTGTGTTCTAAATCAGAAGGCACATTTTATAAACTTAGGAGGCTTGTTTTTTGGAACAGTAATGTTCTCTCAAAATTGATATTTATTTTTAACGAAATAAGGTTGAATTCAGATGAACACTGACTTGTTTCGAGGACAACGCGAATGTTGAAGCTTTTATTTATATCCACTTAAAGTTTCTCCTAACAGTAATGATATTTTTAAACAAAAGCAAGAAAACGTGTTGAGTTAATTTTATTTTAAAAACAAGAAGTTTGTTCTACGCACAGGTGCTTTTTAGGCTCTAAGTGTTTATGTTTGTAGTAGATAAGTAGACATACCTTAATAAAAAAATACAATTTAGTAACATTTTGAAGCTTAAGTTGGGAGAAAGAGCTTCAATTTAAAAGTTGTTTAGGGTTTTCTGATAAAAAAATGTGTCCACGCCCTTATTCCCGAAGAGGTAGGCCGAGATAAAACCAGGACACTCGAATACACTAATGTAGGTAGCCAAAATTTGATAGGTAGCAAAAGTCTTGCAAACCGGGCACATATCCAAACCCAAAATCCAAATAGATGAAACACATTTTCTTTTAGTTGCCCGATCCATGGCCCGAGGCCTCATGAAGTCAAGTCTAATAACCGGTCCGCTAGACCATAGAGGCGATTATTACATTTTTTAACAACGCAAATTTTATTACTAATTACTAAACTTTGCACATTCATTGTGTGCAAAATTTATTTAGTAGATACTTAAAAAAATGAGCGGCAGAATATTTGTTTATGAACGCCTGTCTCACGTTAGGTATGTAAAGGTGGTAGTTAGAAGCTCCCTACAAACAAATGCGGTTAAGATAATACAGAAAGTAATCTCTATGTTAAGCAAGTAAGTATCTTCACGCAATCCCTGAAAAAATAGGCAGTGGCACAACTAGGGCACCCACGACTAGCCGAAGACACTAAGTCCTACAAAGAGATAGGTGGCAAGCCTACCACTAACCGGGCACACATCCAATCCCACGCTACGTTGTTTTTTTTTTGAATATTGAAAATACGCATTTTTCATTTTTTTGTTGCCCGACCCGTCAATCGAACCCGGGACCTTAAGAAGACAAGTCCGAAGCCGGACCGCTAGACCACAGAGGCGATAATATTAGTCTGATGTAAAATAAATACAGTGACTTAGAATGAGATTTTATCCACAGATTAGAGACAAAACACATATGGATATCTACAGAGGCTGTCGATGCGGTTCTCACGCTATGGGAGTGCGATAAACAGTACTTATGAATATGTTTATAAAATTTTAGTCTGCAAAAGTGGACTTTTTTACTCAATTTCGATCTGTAAATAAGATAAGCAGTACAAATAGTCGGCTTTGTTAAGGCCCCATACTTAGTAAGCCAGAAGAGCCAATCAGCGCACTTCCCCGTTCCATGATTACTATGAAATATTGCGCTAAGCGCCAAATCACTATTTTTGACACTATAAAAGTAATTTGAAAAAAAAATATAAAAACTGAAACAGTTATCTTTTAGGTATAATACTTATATCTGTCTATGTCAAATCTGGTGTCGATATTTTCATAATTGAAGTAGACAGATGGGTTTTGCTTTCAAAAAAGGGTTAACTTTTTGATTTTTTTCTATCAAGCAAAGTGAAATGATTCGTGTTTTGGAAACACTAGTCTTATAAAGCATAATATTAATGTTAATCTTGTGTATTTTTGTCGCCAAGATCCATAATTGCTTTGTATGAAAAAAAAACAGTATATTGCTGACGTATTTTAGCATACATGGACCCTTAACGTGCTGCTAGGAATGTAAAACAGGAAACCGCTTGATTAAGCGCTTCAGTATTCGCTTTGTAGAGATACTGAAGATCTTTTTGATTGCGTTTACTAATGCAAATGACGTGTCTCTTATTATATTTGACAGTATAGCTAAGACGCAGCAACTGCAGATTAAGCGTAGTGCTCATTGTCTGCTATAGACTCGCCAGCCTACCAAATTTCCAAACACAAGAGTTTAAAATGGTATCCGGTAACATTAGGCTTCACTTCATTACTGATGAGTTAATAATACGAATTTTGACAATTCTTTACCTAGTGTATTAAATACAAATTAGTTTTGTAAATTAAGAATTATAATTAAAATTTAAGGTTGTACTAGAGACAGATATACAAAAAAGATAGCCATATCCAGTAAGCTTTCTGTATTACTTTACTCGCGTACAAGTAATAAGTAGCTCATATTCGTGTAATCATAAGATCATTAAAGTCACTTGATAAAATATTGCTTGTTGTACATTTACATAAATAGTTAATAAAAATGTCAAAAACGATTTAATTGTATTTATTTTCCGAAGCATGCTTTTATTAAATAAAAAAAACATTTCTTTTATATACGTTACTAGATAAATTAATGATAAGTATTACTTAATATTTATCTGAATACCTGCGTAGGTAAGTCGATTAAGTTATGATTGCTGAGGCTACTAGCGCGTTTGTCGAGTGTTATATCTATTACTGTCGAGGTAATGTCGTGTTCCGGTCTGGAGAATAAAGTAACAGATACACTTATGAATTAATATTCCCTTTCCTAGAATAATAAATGCTAAACGCAACGGTAACATCTTTGTTGCTGGGCTTCTTTTATCTTTACTACAGGAGGGTTAGAAGCTTGTTTACTTCTAACTTAATTCTAAAGTTAATTTAGTATTTGAAGGTTATAATGGAAATTCGGTGTCGGTTTTGGGCTTTTTTCAGGTAATTTGAGTAGGTATTTGATAATTTCGGCACTGTGGTCTAACGGTCCAAGTGTTGGACATGACTTTATGAGGCCCCGGGTTTGAATCCCGGGTCGGGCATCGAAAAGAAAATATGGTATTTCCAATTTTCTAATTAAAAAATGTTGCTCGAGATTTGATATGTGCCCGGTTGTTGATAGGCTTGCCATCTATCACACTGTGGAAATTAGTGTCTCCGGCTCGTCGTGGGTGCCCTGGTTGTTCCTCTACCTACCTTTTCGAGGATATGGGCGTGAAGATATTTTACTTTTAGCTTTAATTGTCTGTCGCTGTCCTATGGCTAAAGTGTAAGCCGTAATGTGCAATGGTATTGCCTATCCTACATTTCTGACAGGGACTTGACATTGCCAAACAGTGTCATCATAGGTAACTGAAGGAATAGGTAATGTGGTGGCCACTACCCGGGACAGTTGCTACACAGCACTCTATTAGCAACGGTCTTGGCCAAAATTTCAAGAAGCTTCTAAGAGACGAGTGTAAGTTTATACGTCACATATAGAGGGTAAGTTGGATTAGCACATAGGATAATTTTTATCCCGAAACAATGTTCCTGTGGTTCCATTAACCACGCGAGCAACGCCGGGAACAACAACTAGTTATTATATATATCCCAAATGATCACTACATTAGGTACTATACGTGGAATACCTACTTCATATCAAATTATAATGGTAGATTAACAAAAGGAGATATACAACTACAACATAGAAGAATACCATAGGTACCCGGGGAGATCTAGGTTGACATTTCACGACTAAACCTTTCAGGTGTTATCCGATGGTGATGTTACGAGTCTAAGAAACTGGCGTCTTTATATAAAACGCGTAATGAATATGGAAAAATTAGACAAGTTTCTAAGGATCGTGTTACTTGGTTTGGCACTATACCTATACCTACCACGCAATGGCACTGTCGTGAAGATATGTACTAAATGTAACTTTGTAAGATTAAAGTAATGAATCAACAGAGGTATTTGAGGTAACTCTTGTGTTACATCGTTTAGTCAACCATTTTTATTTTGTTATCATATTACCTGTTTTACATAATACGCCTGCTATTGGCCGTTCACGGCGATATGTTTTATCGAAAGGGTTCTCTTCAAGGTCACCAAATATACCTACATGTTTACACGTGTTTTACAAACAGAAGCGTTAGGCAAATATTTATAATATATGTTTTATTTACGGAAAATCTGTGGTGTAACGCTCGCTGACTGCATTCGTAACAGTGAGATCCGAGAAAGAATTGGATTGAAAGAAAGTGTTGGTGTTAAAATGCGAAAAGGCATGCTCCGCTGGATCGGTCATGTGGAAAGAAAAAATGACAGATGAAAGATTGACAAAGCAGATATACTTTGTGAATGTGGATGAATGTAGATACCCGGGAAGACCACGGTTGACATTCCACGATCAGATCACAAGATATATTATTCGAGGGTAGTGTCAAGAGTCTCCGAAACAGGCGTATTTGTATGAAAAGGGTAATGAACGTGAAGGAAGCCAGACAGGTTTGTCAGGATTGTGAGATCTGGCACTTGATACTCTCTGCCTACCCCGTAAGGGACTTGGCGTGAAGATATGTATGTTTATATTTTATAGTAAGATAGGTAAGACAATAGGCCTATAATGATGTGTGTATTCATTTTTTTAATAAAAGTTTTAAATAGATATCCATACTTATATATTTTTTTTTATATAGTAAATGCGAAAGTGTGTTTGTTTTTAACCTGATTACACGTTGTAACAAACAAGTACGATATATTTGCCTATTAAAATACAGACAAATAACACAATTCACATAAATTAAATGATTATTAAAAAATATGATTAAAAAAAGGGAAAAGGAAAGAAAGAAAGAAAATATATCTACTTGTGGAATATGCGTATTGAAGTTGTTAGGTATTACATCATAGCATAGTTATAGCGCTTCTGTGGTCTAGCGGTAAGGTGTTGAGCTTCGCCTGGTCCATGAGGTTCCCAGTTCGATCCTCAGGCAATAAATAATGTGTTGTTTTCAATTTTCTAATGAAACGGTGGTGCCTAGAATTGGGTATGGTAACCAGTTGTCGATAGGCTTGCAACCTACCACATTGTGGGACATAGTGTCTTCAACTAATCACGGGTGCCTAGGTTTATATGACTATTTTAGATTAAATTTCAAGGAATCGCTTCTACTATATACGTAATCACTATACTACCTAGGGATACTCATATTACACATACCTACTATACTGTCGCCTCTGTCGTCTAACGGTTCAGGTGTTGGACTTGACTGCATGAGGTCCCGGGTTCGAATCCCGAGTCGGGCAACAAAAAGAAAATTTGTTTTTTTTTTCAATTTTCTGATTAAAAAAAGTATCTTCGGTTAGCCGTGTAAGTAATTAAAACTGTTACGAATTTTACAGGTTGTGTCAAAAAAAATATTCCATTATATACAATATGGGTATTTATATGTATTAGTATAGTACAATAACACCCATAACACAAACTATAACTTGCTTTTGATTATTTTATTATTTTTAACGATTTATGAATTTGTCCAGAGATATTTATTTATTTAGCAAATAAGGCACTAAAAGTTGATATGATCACAAAACGTTACTCTATATTTTAAATAAAAGATACTGATTTTAATTATATAATATTGTGAAAGACAAAGTCGCTCTAGTTTCGGTTGGCCAAAACTTAAGGTACGTGGAGGTAATATACATATTTTATATTCTCACATAATATTACCGTTAGATAATTCTATTCCACAGAAGAACCAATTATAATATATTACTTTAAACATATCTTACTGGTTTAGACCAGAAGCAGGTGCGCAAGTTAGGAAGTGTTACATATTTTTAAATAACATTTTAGTGTTAAGATATTAGTTAGTGTTCATAATTTTTTGTGTTATGTAAGTGTTGTGTATAATTTGTGTATATGTGTGGTGAGTTTAAGAGTTAAAATTGTAGTGTTTTGTGTATTTTATTTAAGGTATACATTCGTAATACACGGGTAAGATCTAGATAATGAATAATATTCATGTTATTTTTACAAACTCCTCTGACATTTATTAGAAAACAGGTTCGTGATAGCGGCGGACCTGCTTTATTTTGGCCGTTTTTTAGCAATTTATTTAAAAGGGATATTATCCCTAACCTATCTAAATATTAATCATGAGTGTCAGCAGTAATAATATATATGAAGATACGCAATTAAATTTATTAAATACTTGGAAATACATACATCCATGTTTGTGAAACAACAGCCTTCCCTGTTAAAGCTGGCCTTAGCGTCAGAGATGTCAGTTAACCCTTCGACTAATATAAACGGTTGGTCCGACCAAGTCCGTCCGTAGTTGACTTTCGTATGTAGGAAGTAAGTCTACCTTAACACGTAGTACGTACTTAATTCCTTACGTTATGAGTAAGTGTTATTAGATTTTTACATTACAGCCACCCTTTTAATGCGCGTATTCGTATTACAGAAGAGTTTAAAATACAAAAGAAAGAATAACATTTATACACTTTTTTATACATGTAGATTTTTTTGTAAGACTACAATTGCTTTACAAAATGTACCATTTGTAAAATTACTAATCATGAATTTGCTAAAATCAACCAATTTGCTCTTAAATGGTTGTAAATTTACAAATTTGTAATTTACCTAAAATGCTTAGTAGATTTACAAAACTTTATTACTGTCATTATTATGTCCTAAACTTAAAAAACGTAAAATTATTAATGATTTTCTTTTTAGCGCAAGCTTCCAACGCACTTACTTTCGAATCTTCATTGGATTAGCATTTGAAATTAGCAGAAATTTCCAGTTATAATAATGATACGCTACGCCTACGTTTTCACTCATTAGTAACAAAAAACGTCAAATTTTATTTTTTTACAAATAAGTGATTGTACTTCTAAATAAAACAAGACTACTATCAAAACCACTGGTGGGAGAGTGCTGTTCAGTAAGTCGCCTGGGGTGCCAGGTAGACGCTGCCATGACTCTGTCAGATTCCGGCCCAGAGGGTTGCAAAATAGGCCTAATAACCAGATGACAGCGACATACTTAGGTGTAATGGCGTAAATTATGGTGACCGTGGGCAAACAACGTCTCTTATCGTAGGAAGAGTTTTTTTTTTGTTTTTGGCAGTAGCGTTAGCGTTTGCCATTAGTCAAGTTGAAATATGTATCAAGCTCGTATCATAGGAAGAGTTTTTTTTGTTTTTGGCAATAGCGTTAGCATTTGCCATTAGTCAAATTGAAATATGTATCAAGCTCTTATCATAGCGGGTCTTTTTCAGTTTTCGGCAGTAGCGTTAGCATTTGCCATTAGTCAAATTGAACGCAAATTTTAACTTACCCTTTTTTACAAAGTCAGGTTTTAAAATTATATTATTGTTCAAAATTAGTCGTAAGTCGTCAAATAAAGTTTTTTTTTATGATATAGGAAGGCAAACAAGCAGACGTATTTGCTGATGGTAAGAAATTCACGCCGCATAGAGACACCAAAGGTGGTAATGGTGCGTTGCCAACCTGAGGTCGGGATGTTAGGCCTCGAGCAAAAGTAAGTCATGCCAGGGTCTTGAGTTAAGCGGTGGCCTCATTACTCAAGCTCATTTAATGAGATTCGGTGGCAACGAGGAAACACTATACATTCATTTCTTCAAGACTTATTAATTTGTGCACTTTCTATCAACCAAATTCCACAAAAATTGACTAATTTCGCTCGACTTAATCACGAGATTCAATAATGACAAAAAACTACGATCACCTTTTCTCTCGATGGTGACAAAAACTCACCAGGAGAGTTGTTTGTTTTTTTAATGTCCCAGAAAAATATACATTAGTAGAAGTTTCAGAATACAAATAGAAAATACGAAACAAAATTGCTAACACTGTAAGCTACTTTGGCAGACGTATCTAGATCCTAAAAATTTACTTTATCCCTGTAAGCTCATATATTCTTCACACAAATAAGCTTCCAGGATTTTGTGTTGAGATTCACATGTAATGCCACCCTAATACCCCACCAATTTGATTAGGCACGGGTTTTTCTTATGGTAGTATTTGTTGTGAAGATATAGAAAACTTATATACGAAACATTAACACTAAAATGCATTCTGCAGAATTAAGGTAATAAATAAAAAAATCGCCTATGTGGTCTAGCGGTCCAGTTGTTGGACTTGACTTCATGAGGTCCCGGGTTTGAATCCCGGGTCGGGCAACAAAAAGAAATTTGGGTTTATCCAATTTTCTAGTACAAAAAAGTGGTGCTCGGGATAGGATATGTGCCCGGTTGGCGATAGGCTTGCCACTTATCACATTGTGGGACTTAGTATCTGCAGCTAGTCGTGGGTGCCCAGGTTGTGCCTCTGCCTACCTATTCGGGGATATGGGCGTGAAGATGCTTTTTTTTAATAAAAAAACTTATAAATATACGAATCCATTAATAATAACTTAAAATTTAAATTAAATTTTATTAAATTAGTTGATTATTTTATGGCTGTTAAGTTATCGATACTCATAGATACCTAAGAATAAGGTTTATAAAAGGCCTGCGATACTTTAGTATGACATATTTTTAAAATTGTTACCATTTTATTAAAAAACCAAGACTAAAATAAAAGTTAAGTTATGTTTATATTGTAGCCTGTATCGCAGAGTAATTGAGATTATAATTCCAGGTTGAGCAGTGGCGTACTTTAATCTGTGTTTGCTGAAAATACGGCGAAACTTTCAAAGTTTTAAGTTCTATTTATCATAAATGTTCACCAATAACAAGCAAAGCCTTTTTGTAATAAATGGTATATAGTTTGACATAAAATGTACATATGTTGTTAAATTAAATTAAAATTAATTACTTATTTAAGTGAAATACAAGATTATCAGCAAACTATAAGCAGTCCATAGTCACATGCATGTAAAACGCATTTGCATTTATACAAGAACGTAAATAGCCTTTGACGTATAGCTATTCAGTTGTTGGACTTAACTACATCAGGTCCCCGGTTCGAATCCCGGTCGGGCAACAAAAAGAAAATTGTGTTTTTCCCATTTTTTAATAAAAAAAACAACGTTGTTTGGAATTGGATATGTGCCCAATTGGCGATAGGCTTGCCACCTATCACATTGTGGGACTTAGTGTCTTCGGCTTGTCGTGTGTGCCCTAGTTGTGCATCTGCCTACCTCTTAAGGGAAAAGGGCGTGAAGATACTTAAGTAGCTCAAATGACCCCGATCGAATTGACTTCTTTGAAACTGTTATTATGAAGGTAATATGTTAAAAGAAATAAAAAATATTAATAAACATAGAAAAGGTAGAGCATACAATGATTGGTCCGTTCTCTTTTGCAGAATCGACCATTTGCCTTCCTGCCAGGCAGTTCGTAAAAGGCGAGCATAGGCTTATCGTCACTAGCACCTTGACGTTTGACTAGGTGGTACCACCGCCTTACCTATTCCTGTCGCCATTACGTCAGTGCTTGCTCGTGACATGTTCCGGTTCAGAGGATAAAGTAGCCGGAACCTTACTTTTGCTCAAGGCCTAGCACCCTGGCATCAGGTTGGCAACACATTATTACCAGCTTTGATGTCTCTAGATGGAGTGAATTTCTTACCATCAGGAAAATTGTCTGCTTGTTTATCTTCCAATATCATAAAAAATGCTTATTAGCTGATCTACCACTTGAAAAAATGTTAAAATTTTGGGTGACGTGCTCAAACAAAAATGTAAAAACGCTTTATGTGTTACATTCACAGTCCAGTGAATTTTTTGTGGATTCCGTGGAAAGGAACTTGAATGTCATGTCTGAGAGTTCGTAGATGTAAGGTTTTAAAAGCAACATAACTATTAGAACAAATATACAGCGCTTAGACAGAACGTTCAACGGGACACTTATCTTAAAACTTAGTCTTAAATAACCTTAGAGTTTAATTCCCTTACTAATAAAACTTACGAGCCCGTTGATCTGGTGGGTAACTTCATTTTTGTTAGCAAAGGTGAAGTTACACACCAGATCAACGAGCGCGTAAGTTTTATTAGTAAAGGGGTAGGTATTTAAAGCACTTATGATACTCGTAGTTTGTTGGGAGATAATTCAAGTTGTTTGCTCTAATATGGCGTTCATCAAAGTATTTAGTTATCTTATGGGAACTTTTTAATACGTAGCCTATGTCCTACCCTAAAGTATATATGTGTAAGCTAAAATTCTTTATAATCAGTTTATATTTGATATTTTCTATCTTCGGCGCTTGGTAAGACTTCCAAATATACATATCCTTAAAATTATAAACACTTGTACTGTTTTAAGTGTGTTTTATAATTTATTATTTTGTAAATAGCCTATCGGTTTCGCTTATACCAGCATCATCTGGGCTAGTAAAATATGTTCGAAAATTGTGACTATTCTCTGCTGACGAAGTCGCGGAGAAACAGCTAGTTGTCTATAAAACTTCATAAATATTTTATAAAAAAATATGTGCGCTTATTTTTGACAAAATTTGATTTAAGAATATGTCGATGCTTTAAGAGTAATGTAGGTATGTGTAGAATAAAGTAGATTGTAAGTGCTTATGTCTGCCAACTACACAGAGTAAAATGTAATGTAGCATCTTGTAGGCCCTATTGTTAGGTATATATAGATATATAAAGGTATAGGTTGTAATTGTAATATTTAAACTAGAACAGTTTATTTTTAAATGACTCAAAAGAGGTGAAAGTTCTTAATTCCACTGTAGGTTGTTTTTTGAGCAGTTTACGCGATTACTCGAACAATTATAAGCCAACCAATTTTGATGGTTGTTATTTAGCAAGATAGGTCATCATTTCTAATTTTGATTATGATCCGACTAGTGGTTTTGTAATTATTTATAGTGTAAATTTTTTTACTTATGTTGACAACCTCATCTGATTTTTATATTAAGTACCTATTACTAAAAAAATACTAGTAGGATGTTGAAATTTGTGTAGGATCATTTTGAAATAATTTTCTATCTTTCAAAAAAGAATTATCAAACCTCGACGTGGTGTTTATTGAAATATTTGACGCGGGGTTTTACAGTTTTACTCTGCTTAGTTATCTTAAATACCAAATCATTGTATATCTATCACAGTTGATAGATTTCTTTGCAGCAACTTAACCGGGTAGGATCTACCGTCTTGCCTTTTCTGATCGCTAAATACACTGTCATGTGCTAGTCTAGAAGCACAGCCGGCAGACTTGTATAACCGGACTAACATCCCATAGAACAAGGATGCACCTATAACGTCTATGGTGTCTATAGGCCACGGTTAGGTACCTCTTATCATTACAAAAGTAGTAGCGCTTGTTCGTGACTTATCACAAAAGAAACTAATTAAACTAACGTGAGAACATTTTGATTGCTTTAAAAATAATATATTATTTGCAAATCATCACTTTTTACACTTACAAATCACTTTTGCGCTCGTAAAACTCATGTAACCAAAATTAATAGCAGTGTAAAACAAACATAAAAAAACTATAAACGACTTTTAACATACTAAAATATAATGATAATTACTTTTTTCATTTAAAAACAATATTAATAGAGTTGTTAATCTTACCAATTTAATGAAGCACTATACTTAACTTCTAAAACCAAGTATATCACTTGAATATTCCTTTGTGAATACGAGATATCGGTCGATTTAAAGTATTTGATATTTAAAGGGTCCCGGCCTCCAAAAAAAAGGGGAAAGCGAACCCCTTGTCACCCTCGGATAAAAACTGGGCCAATAGGGAAGGGACGATTTTGAACAATTGATTTTTTCTACCAATCAATACGATTTCACAAAATGGCCGCCGTTTGGAACATTTTTGTTGTTTGGAACTTACAACGGTTAGTGACCTGTCGTTTGATGACGGATGTTGAATTTTGTAACATGAGATAGCTATGCCCTATTACTTTTACTAAGTAATAGAAGTAAACCTTGAACTTAAATATGATATTTTTTACTATTTTTTTAAGGTAATGGAAATTCACGCTGTCTAGGGACACCAAAGGTGGTAATGGTGCGTTAACAACCTAAGTCCGGGATGTTAGGTCTCGAGGGAAATAAGTTTACCGGTTACCTTACCCTCAGAACTGGAACACGTCAACCGCAAACATTGGACGTTATAGTGGCAGGAATAGGTAAGGCGGTGGTAACAATCAGGGCGATACGCTGCGAAACTCTACC